>CM033475.1:101351467-101461184 GCA_019447015.1 Hymenochirus boettgeri | reverse complement strand
AGGGACTAGAGAGGGTCTAGAGCATGTACCAGAGAGGGGACTAGAGAAGGTCTGGAGCATGTACCAGAGAGGGGACTAGAGAGGGTCTGGAGCATTGACATGTACCAGAGAGAGGACTAGCATGGGTCTGGGTCTGGAGTATATCCCAGAGAGGGGACTAGCATGGGTCTGGGTCTGGAGTATGTACCAGAGAGGGGACTAGAGAGGGTCTGAGCATGTACCAGAGAGAGGACTAACATGGGTCTGGGTCTGGAGTAGTACCGAGAGGGACTAGCATTGGTCTGGGTCTGGAGCTGTTACCAGAGAGGGGACAAGCATGGGTCTGGGTCTGGAGTATGTACCAGAGAGGGGACTAAGAGATTATGGAGTATGTACCAGAAAAGGGATTAGCGTAGGTCTGGTCTGGAGCATGTACCAAGAAGGCTAGAGAGGGTCTAGAGCATGTACCAGAGAGGGGACTAGGGTTCTGGAGCAGACCAAAGAGGGGACTAGAGAGGGTCTGGAGCATGTACCAGAGAGAGGACTAGCATGGGTCTGGGTCTGGAGTATATACCAGGAGGGGACTAGCATGGGTCTGGGTCTGGAGTATGTACCAGAGAGGGGACTAGAGAGGGTCGGAGCATGTACCAGAGAGGGACTAACATGGGTCTGGGTCTGAGTATGTACCAGAGACGGACTAGCATTGGTCTGGGTCTGGAGCATGTACCAGAGGGGGACTAGCGTGCGTCTGGAGTATGTACCAGAGAGGGGACCCAGAGAGAGTCTGGCGCATGTACCAAGAGAGGGACTAGAGAGGGTTTGGAGTATGTACCAGAGAGGGGACTAGAGAGGGTCTTGAGCATGTACCAGAGAGAGGACTAGCATGGGTCTGGGTCTGGAGTATGTACCAGAGAGGGGACTAGAGAGGGTCTGGAGCTGTACCAAGAGGGGACTAGAGAGGTCTGGAGTATGAACCAAGAAGGGACTAGCTTGGTCTGGGTCTGGAGCATGTACCAGAGAAGGGACTAGAGAGGGTCTAGAGCATGTACCAGAGAGGAGACTAGAGAGGGTCTGGAGCATGTACCAGAGAAGGACTAGCCTGAGTCTGGAATATTACCAGAGAGGGGACTAGATAGATTCTGGAGCATGTACCATAGAGGGGACAAGAGAGGGTCTGGAGCATGTACCAGAGAAGGGATTAGCGTGGTCTGGTCTTGAGCATGTACCAAGAGGGGACTAAGGGGTTTGGAGTATGTACCAGAGAAGGAATTAGCGTAGGTCTGGTCTGGAGCATTGTACCAGAGAAGGGACTAGAGAGGGTCTAGAGCATGTACCAGGAGGGGACAGAGAGGGTCTGGAGCATGTACCAGAGAGGGACTAGAGAGAGTCTGGAGCATGTACCAGAGAGGGGACTAGAGAGGGTTTGAAGTATGTCCCATAGAGGGGACTAGAGAGGGTCTTGAGCATGTACCAGAGAGAGGAGACTAGCATGGGTCTGGGTCTGGAGTATGTACCAGAGAGGGGACTAGAGAGGGTCTGGACATGTACCAGAGAGGGGCTAGAGAGGGTCTGGAGTATGTACCAGAGAAGGGACTAGCGTAGGTCTGGACATGTACCAGAGAAGGGACTAGCGTGGGTCTGGGTCTGGAGCTGTACCAAGAGGGACTAGAGAGGTTCTGAAGCATGTACCAGAGAGAGGACTAGTATGGGTCTGGAGCATGTACCAGAGAGGAAACTAGAGAGGGTCTGGAGCATGTACCAGAGAGAGGACTAGCATGGGTCGGGACAGGTACAGAGAGGGGACTAGAGAGAGCTGAGCTGTACCAGAGAGGGGACTAGCGGGGTCTGGAGCATGTTTCATAAAGTGCCTAGCCACTGGATTATTCTCATTCCTGAGTTTAATATACATACACGCATTACAGCAATTAACCTCAGGGATGAGAAAAGTCAAGTGACAATTGATGACATGCAAAAACTCTGATCTCAATTCAGTTAGGTTCCAAGGTACCAGAGAGGGGACTAGAGAGGGTCTGGAGCATTGTACCAGAGAGAGGACTAGCATGGGTCAGGTCTGGTGTATTTACCAGAGAGGGACTAGCGGGGTCTGGGTCTGAAGTATGTACCAGAGAGGACTAGAGAGGGTCTGGAGCTGTACCAGAGAAGGACTAACATGGGTCTGGGTCTGGAGTATGTACCAGAGAGGGGACTAGCATTGGTCTGGGTCTGGAGCATGTACCAGAGAGGGGACTGGCATGGGTCTGGGTCTGGAGTATGTACCTGAGAGGGGACTAGAGAGATTATGGAGCATGTACCAGAGAGGGGACTAGCGTGGGTCTGGGTCTGGAGTATGTACCAGAGAGGGACTAGAGAAGTCTGGAGCATGTACAAGAGAGGAACTAGAGAGGTTTTGGAGTATGTACCAGAGAGGGGACTAGAGAGGGTCTTGAGCATGTACCAGAGAGAGACTAGCATGGGTCTGGGTCTGGAGTATGTACCAGAGAGGGGACTAGAAGGGTCGTAGCATGTACCCGAGAGGGACTAGCGTGGGTCTGGGTCTGGAGTATGTACCAGAGGGGGACTAGAGAGAGTCGGGAGCATGTACCAGAGAGGGGACTAGAGAGGGTCTGGAGTATGTACCAGAGAAGGCCACTAGCGTGGGTCTGGTTCTGGAGCATGTACCAAGAAGGGACTAGAGAGGGTCTGGAGCATGTACCAGAGAGGGGACAAGCATGGGTCTGGTTCTGGAGTATGTACCAGAGGGGGGACAGAGAGAGTTTGGAGCATGTCCCAGAGAGGGGACTAGAGAGGGTCTGGAGTATGTACCAGAGAAGGGACTAGCATGGGTCTGGGAGCATGTACCAGAGAAGGGACTAGCGTGGATCTGGTTCTGGAGCATGTACCAGAGAGAGGACTAGAGAGGTTCTGGAGCATGTACCAGAGAGAGGACTAGCATGGGTCTGGAGCATGTACCGAGAGGGGAATAGAGAGTCTGGAGCATGTACCAGAGAGGGGACTAGCGTGGGTCTGGAGCATGTGTCATAAAGTCCTAGCCACTGGATTATTCTCATTCCTGAGTTTAATATATTACATATACGCTTACAGCAATTAACCTCAGGGATAGAAAAGGCCAGTGACAATTGATGACATGCAAAAACTCTGATCTCAATTCAGTTAGGTTCCAAGGTATCCACAAGGTATGCATGTCTAATAGATGGGGAATAGGACTTTTCCATCTTGGTACACACGCATTCCAACAGGCTTGAATTATGCTTGGGATATAGCCTGTTTCATGGATTTCTAACCTAGTAGGGATAAAACCTGAGGTCTAGATTTTAGTTTTTATTTCACTTGTATTCATATTATTTGATTCCCAGGTATGTCGGATGGATATATATGCTTTATGTCCTATATATATATATTTTTAATTTTTAGCTTTACTTTTTACATATTTTCATCATATACTTACCATTTATTGTTCTATGTTTGGTACTATTTACTATTTACTATATGGTTTATATGGATTCATATGTCTTTGTCCTGTTGCCTTATTGTTTTGCACAGAGTGCATTTTAGTTGTTAATTAGTAGTGGGAGGGTTTACTCCTTTAAAAAGGAAGACATCTTGTATCAGTATGCCTCTGATAAGTGTGGTCACACACAAAACACATTTGGTGTGGCGCTCTGTGATCTGTATATGTGTAGAACTAAGTTCCAAATGGTACATGTGGGTTGGTGTACTGCAATAAAGAGGGATTACCCCTTGCAAGTATAACGACTGGACAGCCCTACTTCTTTGTTTTTTGAGTAGATGTGGAGAAACCAAGTACAGGCACAAACTAAAGCTGGGTACACACAGTACCGATAAAGCCCCGAACCATTGGATCCGGTATCTTTATCGGTACTGTGTGTACCTTTTCCGAACGAGCGTCCGGCCTCCGTGAAATTTCCCTCTGCCACGTTAGACTCCTATAGGGGAGTCGGCCACGGCCGAGGGAACACAAAGTCCTGAGCATTCTCTTCAGGAGAACTAGTCTCTTCAGCCTTAACATGGGTCTTGATTCATATCAACCTCTTTCAGTCTCTTCAGGCCTTAACATGGGCCATGAATTATATCAGACCTCTTTCAGACAATGGTATATGTTAAGACTATATAAGTTATGTCAAGGCAGATATTTTGAGCTGACCGACTGATATTTTCATTTCAGAAACCACAGACCACCCAGTCTCTATCATTGCTTTATGGCAAAGGAAATCTTCTATGGACCATGAATATCCGAGCAAACAGAAAGTAATTGCAAATCTGTTAAGAAGAAGTTAGATCAACTCAGACACCACAACTTCTGAAATTCATTCAATTCAATCCAGTTTTTGAGATCAAGCTGCAATGATGGTAAAAGATGCATCTCTCAGTCTAATAAAATGTATCAAATAACCTAGTTCCCTCTTTTCTTGAACAAGATCAAGATCAGACAATTTAATCCATGGTGGACAAAGAGACTTGGTACCCACTCTTCACATGCTTTTCCAATGTCCCTTACACCTAGAATGTCTGGTTTCACAGCATGGCTCTTGGAGAGACTTGCTTAATCCAAAAGTTTTTATCAGAGAACTCTATAGCTACCCTGTTGGAAACAAGGAATATACGGTAATTAATTCTAAAGCGTTTAAAGTCTAGCAGAAAAAATTGGGCCAATCTGCTTCTTTCAACTCTCTCTTTCAGAATACCTGTGTAACTACTGTAGATTTTTTATTATTATTATTTTTAAAAGGATTATCTCCTGCTAGTTACTTTAAATCAGTTTTGTTCTTTTCTTCTTTCTGCAATACAATTAGATTCACAATTCTTAATTCTTAAAGTGTTTTTCAGGCTTTATAAGAATTAAACCTACTAGGATTCTTAAAGCTTCACCTGGTACCTTTATTTTGTTCTAAAAGCTCCTGTCAAAATTCCATTGAACCTTTGGATTTTTTTTTGTTTGTTAGCCATACCTCTGCAGGAAAATTATGGTGATAAGACATTCAAAGCTCTTCTGCCTATTTTTTGTAAAAAAACTTCAAATAAGGTTGCCCTAAGGTTCATTACAGTTTCTTGTAAAGGTTATTTCAGAATTCCACACTAAATGGTAACAAACACCCCGATACAAAAATTAATTTGTGGCAAAATGGGCACAATCCTCGAACTTGCAGGTTTATATATCTGAAAGCACTCTGCAAATGTACTTAACCAGCCTTCATTCCCTCGCTGCCTTTTGCTTGTCTTCCGTGCTTGCTTCCATGCACGGAAGCAAGCAAGCAGAAGGGGCTTGACCGGCATCTGCTCCTGTGATTGGCTAAGACATGGGCCTTAGCCAATCGCAGGAGCGTATGCCGGTCCAGCCCCTTTTGCTTGTCTTCTGTGCACGGAAAAGGCACGGAAGACAGGCAGAAGGCAATGGAGGAATGATGGCTGGTAAGTCATTTGGAGAGTGCCTTTGGAAGAGCTTTCAGATATATAAACCTCGCTAGGTCGAGGTTTGGGCCCATTTCCTGCCACATATATATTTTTGTTTGGGGGTGGACATACCCTTAACCTGTTTTTAGTGATAATATTCATGAAGATAAATTACATCTTTGGATGTATCTAGAGCCCTGAAATGAATTCACTTACACTGGCCATACACATACACACAATCTAAATACTATCGGTTTTACTTCCTGATGTCCCAGCATCCCAAATTTCGACCACCAAAATCAGGAGGAAAGTTTTTGTGTGTGGCCCAACACACAAAAAAAAATGCTATGTGAAAATGCTATGGGATCATCAGTGGGATATTCCCCTTGGTATCAAAGCTCACTTCTCCACCAGAGAAGATTTGCAAAGCAGCTACTGAGAGTTATGTTAATAGTTATGATGTTTTCTCAGCTTCTCTAAACTATTTTGGTATAGAGGTTTTGTGTTCTACTGTTAAATAAACCATTGTTTGGAGATCATGAAATGTGCAGCCTTGCCCGGCATTTTATTCCCCACCCACAAATTGAGGATGTAGTCAACCTATGTATTGTCCACTTTGTAAAAAAAACATGTTCATCCCAAAACTCGAGTTATAAAGCTGACAGGTGTGAGACTAACCTGTTGTGCAGCACAATGTTTCCCCTTCCTCTGCCTATCAAAAGGTCTCCTCCTCCTCTCCAATTCTCCAAGGCTCTTTGGCTTTGATGTCAACCATCATTTCCATGGTTGACACGCTGCTATCGTAGAACCAGGAAATAAAAAAGGGGTACACGAACATTGGCAGCATTCAGTTCAGTCTTACGTTCTTCTGCTTTCTAACCATTGCAGCTTTGGGGTTGGGGGTAATTTACCTTTAAGAAGTTTTAATTTGAGGGTGGACTTGCCCTTTAAATCTTACTTTAATTGTGTTTTGAATTCACAGATTTAGAAACTCGCTATAAGTACGTATAATCATTTTCTTAAGAAACATTTGTAAAACTACACAGTTATGAGTTCACTAACCTTAGGGGTTTTGAATAAGGGCAATGCAAATATAGAAATAAAGGCTATCGTTGATATTGTATTTCAAAACAGATATTGTGCTTTATTTACAATAAAACATATTTAGCATTGTAGATTACAACCTCGCAGTAGCAGTAGCAACACACCCCCACAGATTCAGCTAATTGTTTTGCAATTCCTCACTTTAACCAGACCAATACATTTCCACACAGCCCAAACCCATAATCGACTTCCTACACATTCACTGATTTTGTCAGACAAAGAAGCAGCCCAGTGTCTTCCAGTTATATATATAATGAATATAATACATTCGGTAATAGTAGATAATTATTGTATTGACAGGAGGGGTTATATTAGGCTTATAAGATATTTGTTGGTATCATGAAGTTATAGTATAGCATTATTTTAAAGGGCAGGTAGACAAATATGTGTTAGCTAGACCGATATAACTACAATTTTGAACATAGAAAGCCCAATGTAATTACTTTAAACCTTAATTTTCAATAGTAAGACAGGGGCTTCTTTAGGGGGAATTACTGGTGCCTGGATCCCCCCTTTCTGCCTGCTCAGTGCAGTCTGCTGTGTCCACTTCTCCTGGTGTCCATAGACTGTACATAGATTGTTGTATAGATTGTTACATTGTCAGTTAGCTGTGAGTTAGAAGCAGCATTTGTATGTTTCAAAAATGTATCCATCTGCCCTGTCGTAATATATATGTGCTTTCGGGAGTCCTAAGCCCCCTTCATCAGGCTGGTTGTTACAAAGAAACTGAGAAATCACAAACTAAGTTTGTGATTTTCAGTTACTTTTGTAACATCCAGCCTGATGAAGGGCTTAGAACCCCAAAGTTTTGCTTATTTTTTTGTCTAGTTAGCCAATAAAAGATATCACAGCTCTTCTTTTCTTTTCTTACTATAGTAAAGGGAGTAGTAATGGAAATTTCCCCGTCTTGCCAGATAGGTCCCATACTGACAAAATTCAGCAGTTTTTGCAGATCCACCATCAGTGTCAAGTTCTGACTTTGAAGACAGTAATGGTATGTAGTGCAAACGTTCATTTCTCAATAAGAAAGAATGTTAGGCAGGGTACACATGGTGAATTTTCTGTCCCCACCATTCACTGCTATGTGTATGTGATGTGAGTGGTTGGCCGCGGTAAATGTCTCCTATGTACCACACAACATCGATGATTTACCGGCATTTTAAATCTTCAAGCCAAAGGGAACAGGACTTTAAACAAAAAATGAAACTGGATTGTAAGAAGGCAATTAAGCTAGCTAAAATTAACAATGAAGTTAGGATACCTGACAAAGCAAGACTAACCCTAAATAATTTTTAAGTATATTATAGTAAGGACTGAATGTCGGCCATTAATAATGGGGATAAGATAGTTACAGAGGATGCGATTAAGCAAATGTTTTGAACAAGTTTTTTCCCTCTGTATTTGCTATAGAACATCTAACTAATGATGCCAACTAACTTCCAACTAAATATATGGAATAAAGGATGCAATATCACTTTGCAGTGAGTTAACTAGGTGTCATTGGCAGGGGCGTCTCTAGGGTTTTTGGCCACCTGAGCCAAAATTTTGAATGCCGCCTCTATGTACCACTAGGTGCCATGAATGTGCCACCGCAACCAGAGTCAGGTGTGCGTGGCTTCCAGAAATGGGCGTGGTTAAACACTTGGTCTTTTTAAACTTCCACGCTATTATACAGTTCCTCAAAAAGACATTTATCCCACACCATAATTCCTGTATAATAAAGATTTTTCCCAAGAGATTAGTAAGCCTGCCACCATGTCAAGATTCTTTCCAGCAGGGCCCTAACTAACCTAACCAAGTTGCCCTCCTGCCCAGCTCACACAGATAGGTACATATAACATGTCCTATTACCCGGATCAAATACACTGGTACATATAACATGCTCTAATACCCAGACCCACACATACAGGCACATAAAAATGCCCTGATGCCAAGTTCACACAGATAGGTACAGATGCTATAATCCTCAGATCACTCAACTGGCACATATAACAGTGCCTAATGCCAAGACCACCCAAACTATGTTGAAAATTAGATGTGCCCAACCTGACACATGATAATAACTCCACTTATGACGATCCACCTATACGATCAGAGCAGCCTGCATGAAGCGGCAGTTAGTGCAGAGCTAAGAGGGAAAACATGGGTCCATGAGTGTGCACACACTCACACACCTGTGATTTTATTTTCCTTCTGCTCTGCCTGCTGCTTTTCTAAAAAAAAAATCTTTGCCTGCTGCCTCTGATATTTCACAGGGGTGCTGCCTCGAGCATTTTGCTCATATTGCCTCATTAGAGAGACACCCCGGTCATTGGCCCCCTGCAAAACTATGATGGGGCCTCCTTCCCTGGGTTTTCTGGGGGGAGGCTGTATTTGTCATAAAAAAAGTAAGAATATAGGCCCCCCTGGCTCTCAGGCCTCCTGCTGTTGCAGGGTCTGTTCCCTTGGTAGTTATACCCCTGGCACTTTGGTTAACTGATGGATATGGCTCAGAAACAACTAAATATGGTTATATCAATAACTCCTTGACCGGATAAACAGTTAAGTTTTATTCAGGCCATTGTTTCTTATTTTCAAATTCCCTCATGTCTAGGAACGAGCGTAATTACAGATCTGTGAGTTACTTTAGTAATGGGGAATATACTGAAAAGTTTGATACAGGAACAAGGACAACCTTATAAGTAGTAATTAGCATGGATTTATGAGGACAGATCTTGTCAACAAACATGCTTGTTTTTTATGGGAGCCCCCCGCGTATAGCGGATGGGCGTCTACCTGGGAGGAGGATGCACCTTTTTTCCAGGAAGCCTTCCGGGTCCTCCCCCTGCTGGTCTGTGCTTCTCGCGAGGTCTCGCGAATGACGCGGTGCGGCGTGACGTCATTGCGCTCGCCACGTCCATATAAGCGGAGCCACAAGGTCACCGGTGCCATTTTCACTACGCCGGTGCCAGGATAGGAGCTCAGCGGAGGCACGCGGCATTAGGTTTTGTGGCAGAAATGGCAGCAATGGAGCAGGAATTAATTAATCAGGTGAGGGACAGGATCAGGAGGGAGGGGACAGGCTTGCTGCAGGCGGTAATGCCGCCGGGGGAGCAACCCCAAGGGGCCCAGGGACTTGGCCTCTGCCTACAGGCCGCCCGGCGGGGCGTCCGGATACCAGCCTGCGCGTAACGCGCACACACCCAATAGGCTTAGCCCCAGCCCCTCCTGGTCAAGCTAAGAAGAAAAGGGGGGAAGGCCCCGCAAAAGGGGCAGGGAAAAAGACAGGGGGGCAGAGGAAGGGATAGTGGGGACCCTTAGCTCCATTTTCAGATCTAGGACCCAGGAGGAGGAATCTTCTCTTCTTCAACCCGGAAGGGGGTTCAGAGGAGGGAACTCCCCAGGACCCTGGGCTCATACAGACCAGGTGGTCGAGCAGGATTTAGGAATGGGCCAGCCACTGGAGCAGGGGGAGGTGGTGAAGAGGCTTTCCACGGCGCGGTAACGAGGGGTAGAGAGGACGCAAAGGGAGGCAAGGAAGCGCCCACAGAGGAGCGGGGTCAGCGGCAGTCAGCCCAGAGACACTCAGAGCGAGGGCCAAGAGGGAGAGGCGGGAGGCCATGGGGCTCCAGGTCAGCAAGGAGGTCCCAGTCACCCAGGCGCAGGAGCATTGAGAGTAGGGAGATGACAGGATAGGGAAAGTAGAAGGGGCCGCAGGAGCGTCAGCAAAAGGAAGGGGGAGGAACCGTAGGAGGTCAAGGTACTCGTCCTCGGATTCCGGTGCTAGCCAGTGACACGGCACTCGCGCAAGAGGCACAGCTTAGGTCCAGAGCAGGAGGTCAAGGCCAATCCAGGGGCCACGACAGGAGCAAAAAGGTCGCCACAGCTCCAAAAAGAGCAAACAGGCGTCTTCCTCAACGAGGAGTTCATCCTATGGCTCCAGATCATGCTCGAGCTCGAGACAACCGCAGCAGGCGTCCTCAGGGGGAGCATACCTCTCGCTCACGGCGAGGCGGGCCAGTGAGATGGTGCGAGACGCAGCAGGCCACCGGTGAGTCCTCGTGTGCGGAGCTAGGGGGTCAATGGGGGAGAAAGGAGACTGGTACAAGCCATCAAGGCTTTGATGGGCAAAATAAGGCAATGCCTCAAGGCTCTGCAGGGAGTTTTCCTCCAGGTGGGGCAGGGGAGCTCCAGTCTGTGCCGTCCGGCAGCGGGTAGAGGCTCTCAAAGAAACTATTTCTGCGGGGTCAGCCCGCTTGGGGTTCACGTCTCAGAGGAGACAAAGGAGAAAATCGGAGAACAAGTATGTGGAGATATGGTCTCTGGTTAACCCCGACATGATGACGGTAACAAGGAGTACGTAAGGTCGGAGTCGGTAAGGAGAGGAATCCAAGGACTGACCTTATAAGTAGTAATTAGCATGGATTTATGAGGAACAGATCTTATCAACAAAATGCTTGTAGAAATCTGCACTCGGGCATATCAGTTGATCTAGATTTTGCTAAGGATCATTCACACTATGTCAGTTTGTATCCATTTTTCAAACGCAGGTGCGTTTAAAAAACAGCGACAGTAAAACCCCATAGGATTTACAATATCGTGGGCAGCACAGTGGCTCAGTGGTTTAGCACTGATGCTTGCAGCGCTGAAGTCCTGAGTTCGATTCCACCCTTGGACCATCGGCAAGGAGTTTGTATGTTCTCCCCCATGCTTGCGAGGTTTTCCTCTGGGCACTCTGGTTTCCCCCACAATCATAAAGACATACTGATATGTATGTGTCAAATAAATGTGCTTAATTGTAAGCTCTTCGGGGCAGGGCCTGATGTTATGTCCATGTAATTGTAAGCGTTACGGAAGATTTAGCGCTATATAAATCCACATATAATAAATCGTTCACACTTGCTGCATTGTATTTGTTCCATTCAGTACATTTTAAAATACACTGCTGCGCGGTTTTCTGTCCGTCTACAATGCATGAAAACTGGTACAACGGATAACAACGCACTTTCTGTCCATTTTTTAAAAAGGATGCCTGCAGTTCCAAAGTGTCATTTTCGGTCGGCAGGCTATAGGAAACCATAAAACCACCCATTGCTGCCATTAAAAAGCTTTTTGTTATTGTCTTTGAGATACGCGTGTAGCAAACCCTGTCGTAAAGTCACGTAAACCTTTTATTATTATTTTTTAGTTATTTTTTAGTTTAGTTTTTAGTATGCTTGTGAAGGTTCTCATTCATCCAGGTCATGGTATATCTGTGTATTCAATTAGATCAACTGGGCTTGAAGTTTAGTTCTTGAAGTTCATCCAGTCGGATGACTAGCGAACGTCTCAAGAACTAAACTTCAAGTCCAGTTGATCTAATTGAATACAACAGATTTACAGGGAGATTCATAAAAGTTCTTATTGTTAAATGGTACTAATTTTGCCCCAACCAATCAGATCTTATTTACCATTTGAAAGCAAACATCTGATTGGTTGGGGCAAAATTAGCACCATTTTAAACGATAAGAACTTTTATTGAATAACCTGCTGTAGTTTTCTTGTGTTTAGTGCAGGAGCCAGCAGTTAGTTTGTAAGTACCTAAGACTTTGTATAGTGCAGTTTATGGGATTGGGACTTCATTACTAAATGGCCAGGCTTGCCATAAAGTGCATTAAATGGCACACAGACAACATTTCGTGCAGCTCCATCCACATTACTCTTGCTGGTGTTCTCCAGTACCATTTTTCGCCACATATATGACCATTCTGGGAGGGGAGGGAAAATCTGGATAACTTTCCTGCCTTTTGCACTAGAACACAGATCGATTGTATTAAAAAGTGGGCACTTTGAATAGGTGTAATATTATGGCCTCTGAGTGACTTACCCGGGCTGCTGATAATAATAAACCAACCACCATTATACTTTACTGTGACCTTTTAACAATAAGAAACGCGACACCATAGCTTTGGTTGAAACATTTGGCCACATCTTTATTAACTAACATCATATAACCATATTGTAACAAATGCCAGCGGTTGCCTAGCAACCAGCATGTATGACACATACGAAACCATGAGTCTCCTGCTGACGGTTGAAGCCAGCCTGCGCCGTCAGCCACACGCTGCTCTTCCTATCAGCTTAACTCCCAAGTAAACAAATCCCATACTGAACTGGAAATGCGTATAAATTCTTCGCCACCGGCAGGGTCATTAACGATGCCCTGTCTCCCCAACTTCCAATGCAGCTTCAATGCCCCTTGAAGTCATTGTTAAGGATGTCTAGGCCGATAGGATTTCAGATGTATTCCGTATTTCCTTAAGAGGTTGGAGTTGTCTCCTTCTAATTCCCTATGTTGTATGGCAGTTTCCTAACAACGATGAGACAGTAGCATTCACCTTTCTTCTACATTTCTTGAGTGCCTTACTATCCCTTGCCCCCCCTCCAGTATGCCCTAGGGATAATCTCACCAAATAATTACTATGTTGCTAATAAGGCTAGAGCAGGTGGCTATGTCCTGTTTTTATATCCCTTATGAGGTCAATGGTAACGCAGCTACCCAGAATTGCTGCCAGCATGAATAATGATAACTTTTGGCCCTGGGCCACTGTTCATTTGTAAGACTTCAGCAAGAAAAACTAGGCCATCTGAGGCCTCTAACACCCTTCCATCGGATACGAGCGACCTCATGCGAAACCCAGGTTGCGACCATAGGGGCGAATGTCCGCTCTTTTTGCTGCCCAATACACATGTGAGTGACCCAAACCCATACCGGCATACCTTTCGTACCTGTGAAAACAAGGGAGAACATCCTACACCATTAACGGGGGCAAACGTATGTCTTATATTATGGGACCTCCATCTGCCTACCTGTTTTACGCGTTCTTCTTGTAACCCCATGAGGAAGGCTTCTGTGGCTGCCCGATTCTTAATGAGTGGAGCCAAAAAAATTAGGGGGAGGTCTAAGCGCGAAAGGCTAGCCTTCATAACGCTGTGAATTGAAACTTGGATATAAAGCTGCCGTTGGGCTGGTCGTTGTTTGAGGTAATTGCGGATTGCATCCACTGGGCAGGAACCCCCACCTATGGCCATAAGGGACACGTTTTCCTTTCCTAGCCGTCCATTTTTGAAAATTTTAAATGGACTTGCAAGGCATTGGTTCCTAGTGATATGTCGGTGACCTGTATACCCCCGGGGGGTTTGTTCGATGGGGATACTAGCTTGCCTAGTCTAAAAGCCCTGAAAAAAGGCAAAGCGAATGCTGAGTAAGTTTCAAAGGGCGAGTGGCAAATGACTAGAGGCATCTAGTAATTTATTCAGGAGCAGGAACAAGACAGGATGTCTTGTTCCTTAGGCCTACCGTTCCTTCCAACCTTTTAGCAGCCTGGGTACTGCAAAGTCTTTCGTGACATTCTTCCACCCGAAAACTGGAATAGAAGGACAGTGCTGCGCAACCTTACCTAGCCTACCTGGTCCGTAAGGAGCATTTCGGATTCCTGTGCCACCCAGCTACTCCAAATCTAGCATAGGTCCTCTGCGCGCTTGGGCTAAGGATTTTGTGATAAACGGACCAAGCTTCTGAGGCCAGGTTCCACAGAATTGTGGGTACCCGCCAGACCCCCCTCGTTGCTTCCGGGCATATCTTTTGGAATACTTGTAACTACAACGAGAGAGGGCGTCAGCAATGGTATTGTCTATTCCTGCTATGTGGCTTGCCCTGAACCAGATATTATGCCTGAGACAAGTGAGGATTAGTTCTCTAAGCAGGACTACTACTGGCGGGGAGGAGGAGGTCTGGCTGTTAATAACCTGCACTACTGCTATATTGTCGCACCAGAAGATGATGCGCCTGTTTCAATTTCCTTTCCCCAGAGGTGTATTGCCACCACTATCAGAATAGTTCCAGATGGTTAGTTTTTTATAATAGGTGTGCTTTGCCATTCGGCTGGCCATTTTTCTGAAACCCACACCCTGTTCAGGACTGCTCTCCCAAACCAACAGTGGCGGCCACGTCCGTGTGCAGTTGGAGGTTGTTGTTAGTTATCTCTACTTCCGGCCAGCTTGACCGGTCTGTGTATTCCACGAGGAAACGCTGCCACATTTTTGGTCCTCTCTCATCTGCCTGGATACCCTAATATATTGGTGTGGGATTGTTACCCCCTTTGTGGCCAGTGATAATCTTTGGCAGAAGACTCGTCCATTGGTAATACCCGACATGCAATCACTAGGTGGTCCTATTAACGATTGTAATTGTTTAAGGGTGATTTCTTTGCCATATTACCCTATCAACCATTTGTGACAGTGCGCTAACTTCTGCTCAGGTAGCCCGAACCAATGCCTCGGAATCTATCTCGACTCCGAGGAAAGTGAGGACCGAGTAAGTCCTTCTGTTTTGGTCTTCGGCGATCCGGAACCCCGCAGTATTCCATCACTTACCTGAAGATGTTTAGGAGGTTGAGCATACAGGAGAATTGCGGGACCCACGAAGAGGAAGTCATCCAAATAGTGGAAGCGAGAATTTCCTGCCTGCTGGACCATTTCCATTCCAAGAAACAGCTAAATACTTCAAAGTATAACAGGATATGGCACACCATGGGGAAAGCCATATCTACAAAGTAGCGGTCCCGAGGCAACAGCCCAGCAGGTGGAAGCACTCTTTGTGTACTGGCAAAAGCCAATGGCGGATTGAATGTCGGACTTCACACCATCATACAGACACCCCTTCCTGCCTGTCGAACCGAACAAGGGCCTTAACAAAACGATCATAATGGACCCGCGACTCTTCCTTATCGATCCCATCGTTTACGGATGTCCCTTTTGGCGCCGTATTGTGCAGATTTTAAGTTATTTGAACTAAGGGGTTGCGAGTTGAGTTAAAGGGAATCCAGAAGCCCATCTGGAATCCGACCGAATAATTTTGGCCTCACGACTATTGGGGTACCTGTCGAAAAAGGGAGATCCTTTCTATGCTTACCGGTTGTCATCGCCCTTATTATAATATTTTTACCTGGAATTGCCAAATTTGCTAGGTGGACATAGTTAATGTCCTGGTGTAGAAATTTAAATAGAGACGCACAAGAATTATAACCTTGTCATGTTGTTTTGACATGAATCAACGTTTTGTTAACCTGAAATACCTTACGCTTAATGCACAAAATTGATGCACAGGAAAAATATATTTTTATTGGCAGTCATAAACAGTTTTTGTTTTAAAAGAAATATCTATTTATTTCAAAGAACACAACAAATACATTAACATTTATTTAAACATTTTATAGTTAGTATAGTATTGAGGTTGAATAAGACATACGTCCCTCAGTTCAACCCATCTAGCAATATCCTCATTTCCTGCCTAACTGTTGATCCGAGGAAGGCAAAAACCCCCCACCAAATTTATGAAGGGGGAAAAAATCCTCCTACTCCAAGTGGCAATCGGAAATTTCCCTGGATCAACTCTATTTTGTATCAATACCAGTACTTGCAACATTCCTTGCAGAAACTCCACTTTTTTGAAAATGACCATGACTGCCATAACCAACGTCCACTGAAGACAGTTCCATTGCTTTACCGTTCTCACAGTGAAAAACCCTTTCCGAGCTTGAAGCCTACCTTTTTTCTTCAAGTCTAAGGGATGTCCTCTGTCCTTTGACATGTTCTATTGTGAACAATGCCCAGATAGTTTATTTATGGCCCGTTAATGTATTTATACACAGTAATCATATCCCCACGCAAGCGCCTTTTCTCCAGCATCCATAATTGTAACTTTTCCATTCTTTCTTCATATTCAGCTCCCCCAATCCCCTTATTAATTTAGTTGCCCTCTCTGAACCTTTCCATTTCAAAGATGTCCTTTTTGTACACAAGGATTCCAAAATTGCACTGATATTTCCAATGAGGCCTTACCATGCTTGTAAAGAGAGAGAATTACATTTTCCTCCAATCGATACCTCTCTTGATACAAGACATACATGCTGGCTCGGCTTGCCGCTGGCACCTGCTTGCTACCTTTAAGTTTGTTATCCACCAAAACCTCCAAGATCCCTTTCAACAGGGATTCACTTACCCAGAGCCATTTATGTAATAAGACACAAGGGTTTTAGTCCAAAAATGCATCACCTACATTTTCAACATTGATTTCATCTCCACTTAGCAGCCCAATGTGACAATCTATCTAGATCCCTTGCAACGATTGCACACCTCTGAAGTTTTTTAATGTCGACAAAAGTTTTGTGTCGTCAGCAAACACAGAAACCTTGCTGACAATACCCACTTCCAAATCATTAATAAATAGATTTAAATAGAAGCGGCCCCAGCACAGAACCCTGTGGCACCCCACTTAGCACTTAGTCCATAATGATGAAGCCCATTAAACTACTCTCTGCATCCTATTCATTAACACAATTTCTATCCATGTACAAATGTGACTCCCCAGAACCAACAGACCTAGCTTATACATTAGTCCACCTATGGGGAACTATGTTCTTTTTCCTCCAAATCGTTGTTTGGCCTGATATTTAATGAGATATATATCAGGCTGCACTTCCCTCCACTTCCACTTAGATGACCCGGAGCTGCAGCTTAGAAAAAAAAAAAAAAAATCTTTGCCTGTGTTTGTGTGTGGATCTCTCTCTATCTCTCTCTGGGCTGGCTGGCTGCAGCTGTTGATCCTGATTTCTTCAGTACACAAATAACTTTACAGCTGTGTGGTTGGAGAGGGAGAAATCCGGGATCCGGGGTCAGACCATTACTGTGCAACTTCCTCTGTTCTCACTGCTGGATGCTAACAGACATGCTCAAGAACCTGAAAAAGAACAAGAGGCAAGGTAATGTAACTGCCTCGTTTCATCGCTGTTTGATCCATGCTGCAGATTAGCCAGACTACAAACGTCTGTAACTTTTGAACCCCTGGACCGATTTCATGCTGTAAAGTTTGTTTTGGAGCACTTATTTGGGCCAAATAAATATAAAAGGTTGTTTTGGGGTGGACTTGCCCCTTTAATGCCCAGTCATTTTCAATGATCTTGCAATTACCACACTCTGGAGGAAGACAGTTCCACAGTTTAACCATTCATACGGTAAGAAAACCTTTCCTAACCTTTAAAGAAGCCTTATTCTAATCTAAGGCTGGGTACAGAGATTATATTTCATGTCAGCCATTGATCGTTCAGCCGAATGTTCTTTCAGATTGGCCAAACAGACCAATATCATGAGTATAGGGATCATTCAGGGATGCACCCTCTTTCCCCCATCACATTCCTTTCTGTACATTGCCTACCTGGCAAAGACAACGGAAAAAGAAAGTAAGCTGTAAGGAATTTTTAGCAGAATTAAATGGCTTCCTTAAGGCTATGTCCACCCCCCCTAAAAAAAAATTTTTTTTATAAGGTCCCCCTGGGCTCCCGCCCCAACCCGCTATAATTTTTTTTTTAGAAAGCCCCCCAAACTCTACTTACACCCCTCGATCCTCCGCCGCCTCCCGGCCCTCTGCTTGCAAGGAATGCAGCAGAGGGGCGGGACCGGCAGCCGCTGTCGTGATGGCTTGAGCGGCAGCCATCACCGACGCGCTGCCGGGCAGCTCACTTCGCCGGAGGAAAGAGGAAGGTAAGTTAAGCGTTTGGGAGCTTTCTAACAAAAAAATATGCGGTTGGGGCTGGAGCACTGGGGGAAATGATTACTGAAGGGGTTTTAATGCTAGGGGGGAGGGATACTAGAAGGGAGGAGGAGAGGGGGGATAGGGAGGGGGGAGAAGGGCTGCAGTACGCATGGCAAAATCTACCTGAGGCCGCTAGCAGCAGTGTCCTATATGGACTCTGCTAGCCTCCTGTTAGTCATTTTTTGGGACTTGTGGGGGGACTACAGGAGAACCCTATGGAGCTGGGATGTGAGGTAAGGATTTAAACTACCACTACATGTGGGGCGAGTAGTTGGGGTTTATAGTTTGGGGGTGGACATGCCCTTTAAGAGCTACTCATTCTATGTCACATGACAGGAAGCAAGACCAAGAGGACAAAGTAAATGTTCTACGACTTAAACATAAAAACAGAGATGCAACTCCTACAAAGGTTTTAGCACACATTTTTTTCTGCAAATTAACACCTTTTCAATTTGGTCTTTAAAGACATGGGATTGTAAGGCTAGTGCCTTCTAAAAGAAAATGTATGTTCTGGAATTTTATTTGAAAGCAATAAATAGAGAAGATGAGCATTTTCATTTACAATTAAAAATTACTAAGGTACAATCATTGAAAAAAAGGCTATACCTTCAAGGTTAAACAGCCCCTTATAAATCTACCCCAACCCCCCCCCCCAAAAAAAACAACACAACAACACAGGAATAAATCCAATAACACTAGAATGGTTTTACACTAGTATCACACAGACTAACACACAGGCTTCTATGGAATTAGGCCCTTAAAGCTACAGGGTCCAGGAAAAGTACATGCCTAACACTGGGGGGTGGTTAACCACTGTAAATGATGCAGGGAGAAGGACCCCATCATATTTTTTTTTCTGGGCAATTGATTCCCAGCTAGGCCACTGTCACACCAAAGCTGTTTAAATGGCCAGTAACTTATTTTTCTAACATCATTAAGACATGAAAATCTGATATCTATTATCACAGGGAGATAAGAACGCTTACTCCTCCTCCCTGTGAATATAGAACGCCGTGGGTAACAGTGATACACTACCCGGGCAATCCACTGCGGCTTGTTCCCCAGCAGATGGACAGTGTCCCGACTGAGCTCCTCATCTTTTTGCGCATAGCGCGTCCATACGAAGGATAGAAGCGTGATCGGGACCAGTGTGCCTGTTCGCTGTGAGTATCCCATTAATGGAGCGCTGGTAGGTAAGTGCGTATCACTGTTATCCATCATTCAATTAATTTCATCAGGAAGGTGGGAATAGCTTTTCC
This sequence comes from Hymenochirus boettgeri, assembly GCA_019447015.1. NCBI lineage: Eukaryota > Metazoa > Chordata > Amphibia > Anura > Pipidae > Hymenochirus > Hymenochirus boettgeri. The sequence goes on along the minus strand of CM033475.1, from coordinate 101,441,801 downwards.
CATTTCTGTGGAATAATAGCTACACCTTCTGTAACTTAATACGAAATTGGATTAGTGTCCCTTTAATATTAAAGTTGTTTTCTATTTACATTACTTTTAAATAAGAGACTTCACTTTGTAGGAGATGTAAAAATACGGTCATACAATTGTGTTACGTTTTTTTTTATATTGAAGATACAATATCATTTCCGTGCAGGAGTAAAGGTATTTCAATCTTCTTTTGGTTCACCCGGCCTTGGTTCCTCAGTGAGGTGCTTGCTGGCTCCTTCTTGATTTCGCCCATAGTCTTTGATCCCTCCCCAGAGTGTTAATTCCTGCTGCGACTCCATACCTCTGTCACCTTCAATCCCCCTAACATTCCTAACCAGGGCCATGTGCTTTCTGCATCAAGGGATGCGCTCTCTGACAGTCATAGCTGAATGTGGCCACACTGCTCTTTATATTTCTTTCTGCATGGGCTATGCAATGCATACTAATTTCACTTCTGCAACAGTTCCCAGCAAATGTATACAAGCTGCACAATTTTGGTATTGGAATCAATTAGATCCCGAGATCTGTCACTCACATCATCTGGAGCTAGTCCATTCTGTGTTCAAAACTGATGAATAGCCCTCCCAAGGCCTCCACCTGATATTGGCTTCCCTTCTTTTTTAAAGTCAATTAATAATTGTTTTAAAAGGGCCTCTCCAACCCAAAATGATCTTTCAATATTGTGTAGTCGATTATGCCCCATAAACTCTTAAAAATTACTTACTGACCCTCGTCCGATCAGCAACCTAAATAGAGATCTCTTGCCTGGTCCCTGGTCCCATGAGCACATGAGACAGCTCGAGCTATTTATCATGCCTGTCTCCTGAGCTTTTACTGCAACTGCTAGACGCACATGCTCTACAGTCATTGGCATAGATGCTAAGCAAACTTAGGTGCCAAAAGCTGCCACGCCTATTCTTCCCTTGGGCTCCTGAATCATGGCACCCAAAAAAGTGGGTGTGGCTTGTTTGAGTGGGTGTGTGTTGGGATACATTGGTCTGATAACTGGAGGGCTGACTTGACACTGGTGTCAGCACTTCCGTCACTTCACCTAGGCACTGTTAGGTGTAGTCCTCTAGTTCACCACAGACAACTGTTAGGTGGCAACCCATCCAGTCAGGCAAACATTGTAAGAGTCAGCCCTCCAGCTCCCAGACACTGCAGTTCAGCCTCCATTACAAGTCACTAACAGTAGGTTGGGAAACTTACAGGGCTGATAATATAATAACACCACAGGGAGGGTGGTAATATGTGCCGAGGCTGGTTCACAAAAAGTTGCCCAAGTGACTGGTACTATATTAGTGTCCACAGCCAATGATTGGTACATAAACTGCTTCCCACATTGACTGTACATGCAAGTTGCTCAACCAATGACTGGTACATGCAAGTTGCCTAAAGTGTGTAGTAAAAACATGCAATCTGGGCCAACGCTACTAGTATCCATAAGTTGCACACAGTGACTGGTACATATAAGTCTGCTCGACAGTGACTGTACAAACTATAGTTGTCCCAAACTAACCTGGTATAACATATAAAAGTTGCCGGCCCTAGTGCTGTCATCAAGCTTGCCCAAAGGGCTGGTAGATATAAAAGTTGTCAATACTGACTGGTACATCCAGGTTTGACCACAGTGACTGGACATATAGTTGCTCAATATATACTTCGACATATACGTTGCCACAATGACTGGTCACAAAATGCAACTACCACCTTGACTGGTTGCTTAAGCTGTCCACAGTGACTGGTGCTTGCAGACTGCCTACAGTGACTGGTACATGCAAGTGTGTCCAAGTGCAGGTTATATGCAAGTTGCCCGACAGTGACTGGTAACATAAAAATTGCCCCCAGTGACTGGTTATTTAAAAGTTACCACAGTGACTAGGTTACATAAAATTTGCAACACCCTCTGTAAAATGCTCTAATGATGGCGGGGCACTTCTAGAACCTTTTGGACCTTGAACCAAACTTTTTAAAAGCTGCCCCCTATATTCTTCCTGCAGCTCTTAATCGTGGCAACCTAACAAGTGGTATGGCTTTTGAGGGGGTGTGGTGGGCTAACTTACATTGACTGGTCAAACTGTAGATGACTTTTGGAAACCACTGGCATCAGTACTTCAGTTCAACTTAGACACTGTAGCTGTCAGCCACAGTTCAGCAGACATGTTAAAGGACAAAACCCTCCACCACACCAGACACTGTTGTCACCCCCAGTCTCATAGCCGATACTGTTAGGTCAGCCTCCAGTTTCACTACTGCACTAACATGGTTTGGAGACAAAATGGTTGACATAAATGCCACATAGCAAGTGGTAATAATTGTTGCCAGAGGCTGGTCATATAATTTGCCCACTGTGAACTGTTAATATAGACTGTTCCCACAGTGTCCTTGGTAGATGCAAGTTGCCAATGGACCGTGTACAATGCAAGTTGCCACAGTTATGGTAAATATAAGTTTGCTCACATTATGGCACAACAAGTTATCATAATGACTGGTACTACGTGTTTGACAAGCATGGTACTTTGTACATATAAGTTGTTACACAAACCCCTTGTACAAAATACATTGCCCCCGTTACTCGTACTGCAAGCTGCCCACAATTGGATGGTTCAGCAAACTGCCCAAGTACAGTCATGTAAGCACCAACAGTGACTGGTACCAATGCACAGTTGCCTAAAGTGAACGGTGTCCATTTTAGGACATCATCAGGTTGTCAGGTATCGGGTATCAGTTCAGGTATCGGTGTCTGGTACTCAAGTGGTCCAGAGTATCCGAGTGTCGGTATCAGGTATCCAGTTATCAGTATCAGGCATCGGATGTCAGGTAATTGGTGTACAGGTCTCGGGTGTCTGGTATCAAGTTCGGTCTCGGGTATCAGTATTGGGTATCAGGTATCGGGTATCAGGTGTTAGTGTGCAGTATCGGGTGTCACGTAATCGTATCGAGTGTCGGTATCGGGTGTCAGTTGTCAGGTATTGGGTATCAGGTGTCATGTATCGGGTATCCCCACATGTGTTAGTTGTCAGGTGTCATGTACTCAGTCTGAAGATTTTTGTATTAGTCTGGCCATACACTAAGCAAACATAATAGTGTTAGCATTAGACAGATTAGCAAAAATGTGACCTAGTTTGGTTGAATAACATTAAGGTTTTTCATAGAGATGGCCATCCCTTACAACACCAGTGAAGTGAGATAAATGTTGAAAGAGTATGTAACCTGTATTATCGTGGTGGGTTTGGAGTATTATTGTGTTTACCATTATTAACGACCCATGAAACTAATTGTTTTGTTTATGACTGACCCTTAGGCTGAGGGCACACTGCAACGCACCAGGAATCGTGCAACAAATTGCCGAGCGTTATCGCACGCTATTGGTTTTGCGTTTGTGCGTCTGTTGTTCGCGTTTGCGCCTTAACGCGAGCAAAAATGGTGAACACATGCGTTAACCAAACCGAACGACGCGCATATCTGCAGCGCATTTGGAAATCGTGGAATTTTCGCGTTTCCCCGCATTCCTTTTAGCGAAAACGCGCGACGGAAACCACCTTGCGCAAAACGCGTGAAAAACCACTAGAGTTTGCCTACCCATTAAACCTCGAAATAATCCATATTAGAATGATTGGGTTTACACTTTATGGGAAAAGAATATCCCTAATATTTGCCGATACTGCGTACCCTTCAACCGGATTCCTATGCTAGAAATAGGAAGAACAGTAATTGCTTTTCCACGCCAATTTAAAAAAAAAAATAAATAATATAATATATTATATATATATATATATAATATTATATATAGAATATATAAAATACAGCTGAAATAAGCACCATCTAGCAAACGTCTGCACCAACATCCCTAATGTATAAAAAACACATCTTTGTGTCATTCTCGTGTTTTTCGGTTTTCATATCATCAGAGTCGGTATCATTTTCATTTCCGAGTATATCATTAGTGCAGTTAATCAAGTATTTCTATCAGAGTATCAGAGGTATCATTCATCATGTAATCAGTACAGGTCTCTTCAGTCATCATGTATCAAGAGTCAGGCATCCATTCATGCGATGTCAAGTCCAGGTCATCATTCATCAGGTCAACAGAGTCATGATCACAACCAAAACATTTATCAGGTATCACGATCAGATCAGAGTCAGACTTCTAATACAACTCATCATGTTCAGAGTCAGGCATCAGAGATCAGGTATCAAAATTCTCATCAGGCATCATTCATCAGGTCTCAGTTCAGGTATCATTTAATCGGGTTATCAGAGTCAAGGTATCAATCATCACAGGTGTCAAGAATAGGTACATTCTCAATGTATCTGAATGGCTGATAACTGATTCCTGACTCGATTACATGATGAATGATAACTGAATTTGAGTAACTGCACTTTGATGCCTGATGAATCATCTCTGATCCTCTGATAGCTGAGATGATGCCTGATTGAATGATACCTTACTCCTGATGCCTAATGAATATGCGACTCGACCTGATAGTAACCTGAGACTGATCCTGTATTGATACCTGATGAATGATGACGATGTGATACTGACTCTGCATGATACCTTTATACTTCTCTTATTTTTATTTTATTTTTTTAATTTCTTCTAATTGAAATCTAAATTACTTGTCCTTTCTATTTCTTATATTTTCTTTTCCTTTATATTTAAAAACACACACTTTTTTTGATTATTGATCAACATTTTTTTTGAACTATCCGTTTAGTCTTTAGGTTTGCTTTCATAGGGATGGAAAGTTGTCAGTAGCTGGTGACCTGTTGTCTGTTTTATTTAAGGCCTTTTTACTGACCCAATAATTGACATTCATGTAAAATATAGTATTCATATTGGTACCAGCTAAAATACATCTTTGTGTCATTCCTCATGTTTTCAGGCTTTTTCCATGTATGCAGGTAATCATTCATTTGTGTTCATTCATATCGTCTATTGGATCAGGTATTATTCATCTTCTATTGGAGTCAGGTATATTCATCGGGTAGCCAAGTCCGGTATCATTTGTCAGGTTTTCAGAGAGTCTAATCATTCGTCAGTGTGTCAGAGTCAGGTATCAAGAGTCCGGTATCGTCCATCGGTATCAGATGTCACGGTCATCAGAGTCGGTATCAGTCTCATCAAGTATCATGAGTCAGGTATCTCTGCGTCTTTTGTCAGAGTCAGGATCTGAGTCCTGATCCTTCATCAGAGCTCAGAAGTGCAGGCATCATTCCTCAGGTATCAGAGTCGGTTATCAGAGTCGGGATATCAACAAATTCATCAGGTATCATTCATTGATTGTCATGTTCGGTGTCAGGTTTGTTTCTTCTGGTTCGGTTTGTCTATGTGTCAGGTATGATTGATAGGTATTGGTGTAGTTTTGTCTCTCACGGTGTACAGCGTGGTTTTATTATATCGTGTATTGGGTATCATTATCATGTATCAAGTTATCAGGATTCAGTTTCAGGTACATTGCCATACAGAGGCAGACTAATAGATCAATGTCTAAAGACTGCATTTTACAAGCAGCGTTCCTTTATCTTTTGTTTAATAATCCTAATTTGACCATTATAATTTTGAAACTTATACACTAAGATGACCGACTATTTTAAAAAATACATATGGTTTTTTTTGGGGGGGGGGGTGAACTAAAATGTAGCACTGTCTGCTCTTTCTTTCTACCTGTGTAAATAATATGATATATATTTACGAAAGTCATTAGTGTTCAGTATAAGCTTAATTAGTGGGAACCTATTTGAACTGATTGTTATAGTGACAGATTGCACATTGGTATAGTCTCAACTATTTTAATAGAAGAAGGTAAAGCTGAAATAGCGCCATCTTTGATGGATAACTGCAGTAAAAAATCAATCTGAGGAATGATACCTGAGGATTTACCGGATACCTGAAGGACTGATAACCTGAGATGGATAGCTGAGGATGAATACCTGAGAATTACTACGTACTGAGTCTGATACCTGACATGCGAAATGAACAACAAGATGGTTTTTTTTTCTGTACATTTTAGCACTAGATGTGCTTTTTTCTAGCTTATTTTTTATTTTTTTTAATTTGGTTTGGAAGGCCAAAGCTTACGTTCTTTCTATTTCTTCTCCGTTTTATTTTTTCGCTTTTTGACTGTATCTCCTCCCACAGTTTCTGAGCTAGAACACATGAATTCGGTACAGACACGCATGTGGGGCATATAGGAGAAGTGTGTTATACCTTAGCTAAGGAACCCGCAACAGCGTTACAAACGCGTTCATTAATAAATTCGGGACATTTTTTTCCCGCTAAAGACTATATGGTACAATCCTCCAATGTGATATTTCAAACATTTGTTATAGTCATAATACAAACCTTTCCATTCCATGGGAAGCCATAACTTAAAGGGTAACTATAGGACACATTTTTTTTTGACTAATCATTAAAAAAAGTCTTTTTTTTTAACCCTAACCTGATACAGGTCTCAACACCACCTACGATCTACCCATCCGTTTCCTGTGGCAAGCCATACTTAACGGGTAACCTATGGTCAAAAAAACCATTTTAATCAATAATCAGAAAATGTGTTTTTTTAACCCCCATCTTACCCAGGTACACACACCTAACTGACTTCATTCCATTTTGTGGCAGCAATACTTAAAGTAACTATAGTCAAAAAACCAATTTTGATCAATAATCAAAAAAGTGTTCTCTTTTTTTATGCCCAATCTTAACCAGTACACCCCCCTGACCCTCCATTTCTGTGGCGCATACTTAAAGGGTAACTATAAGTCAAAACATTTTTTGATCAGGATAATAAAAAATTATTAAATCAAAAATCAAGATAAAAAATAAGAACGATGTAATTTATCTTTTCAAATGCGAAATTTTTTAAAAAAACACTAAAAATTAATCTAGAAATAAGCACCCTCTATTGGCATGTAAACGTCAGCACATGTTCCCTAAAATGTACAGAAAACACCATCTTTGTGTCATTCCTTCATGTTTCAGGTCATTTCAGTATCAATCAGTATCATTCATCGTTATCAGATATCATTGATAACTGAATACCTGACTCTGATACCTGACTCTGATCCTGACCTGATCCTGACTCTGATGCCGACTTTGAAAATACCATGAATGGACCTGATCGCTTGCTCTGATTACCTATGAATGGATGCTACTCTTGAGCCTGAACTTTGGTACCTGCTAATGTACCTCTGACTCTGATACTATGAATGATACCTGACATCTGATACTGTATGATTGGATCCTGACTCTGATACCTATGAATGCGATACCTGACTCTGATATACTGATGAATGTCCCTGCTCTGATACATGATGAATGAATACTTGACTCTGATACTGATGAATGATACCTGACTCTGATACATGTAAACCTGAACATGATGAATGACACAAAATGTGTTTTTCTGTACCGTTTGGTACATGTGCGAGACTTTTCACATGCACTAGTATGTGCTTATTAGGGATGTGCATAGAACTCAACCCCGAGTTTCAGAGCCCGCATGTCGAGTTCGAACCGTACCCGACTTCTCGACACTAGATCTCGGACGCGGATTCGCATATCACTTTTCCCGGACTTTTGCGATGATTATCGAATGTTCGAACCTCCCGCGAATCCGCGGTACAAATGTACATGGGTTCTCCTAGGCGCGAACATCGAATCTGCGAGTAAATTCCTCCATTACAGCCTATAAGAAACGCGAGCATCGCTCTGCGAGTAAATGTTCCATGTTCCACTCGCGAAGCCTCGAAAGTAGCGCGCGTGAGAGTAAAACGTTTTTACATTAAGGTCCTTGATATTTGAACATGCGCCCCAGACAATTGCCTCACAGGTTCCACAGCATTTCATTAGTTACCATTAAATATTTTTGGTTGTATTTGACCTCGAACTTTTCGACCAATTTGCCCCCTAAGACTTAATGGTCCGTTTTCGACTTTCGAACTTCGAACTTTTACAATAGTTCGAAAGTTCGAAAACGCGAACTTGTCAATAGGTATCGCATCTCTAGTGCTTATTTTCAAGCTTTATGTATTATAATTATGATTATATATATATATATTCTATATTGCTGCCAAACTCCTCTCCTGCACTCCCGTGTCTAATCGATAGCCCAGGTGCCATGGCCGGACAACAGCTTATCCAATACATCAGATGTTATTATATATATACTATATATTTGTTTTTTTTTTTTATTTTTTTTTTTTTTGATTTGGCTTGAAAAGCTAAATTACTGTTCTTCATTTTACTAGCTAGGAATCGGTGGCAAGGTTACTGCAGTATCGGCAAATATCAGGAATGTTTTTTTTTTTCCATAAAGGGACCCCAATTCTTCTAGATATGTGATAATTTCGGGTTTTAGGGCTAGGCCAGAACTACGCGTTTTTCGCGCGTTGCGCACGTGCGTTGATTGCGCCTGCGATTTTTGCTAAACATGGAAATCAGGGAATTTGAAAATTCCCGCGATTTCGATGCGCATGCGTTGCGCGTCCATTAGCGTTTTGTGTACACGCAAAAGGGCGAAAGCAAAACGCACAAGAATCGCGCACACAAAGGCACTGCGATAACATCTCGCAGATTGTGCGCAGCAATTCCTGTGCGTTCTGTTGGCGCCAGCCTAAGGGTCATGTCATGCCAAACAATTAGTTTCATTGTCGTAAAGTGCAAACGCTAATACCTCCCCACCCCCCACAGATACAGCGTATCATACCTACTTACACACTTTATACTTTCACTTACTGGTTGTTATAGGGTATGCCCACCTCTATTAAAACAAATTATTATGTTATCCCAACACTGAGGTCACACTTTTGTGCTCAATTCTGTCTATGTCCTACCTACTTTAACTGTTTGCTTAGTGTATGGCCAGCTTAATACACAAAATTGATACCTGACACCCGTCACCTGACCCCATTAACACCGATCCTACCCTGTTACTACCCTGATACACGATACCTGCACTTATACTCGACTACCTGAACACCCTGATCCTGACACCTGATACATGATGTCTGATAACCGATACCTGATTTGTACCTGATACCGACAACGACAACCTCCCACCTGATCAAAAAAAAACTGAACCCAAACACTCCGATGATGTCCCTAAAATGGACACCGTAAAAGTGACTAGTAAATCAAGTTCGCCCTCAGTGACTGGTACAGTAGAGTTTCCCGGAAAACAGCATAGAGTCATTACGTTCCTGCAAAATCTGAAAGCAGACAGATTACAAGTGAGTTCGACATCTCTATTTTTAGCATGTCCTTAACAAGAAACAGGAGCAGTTACCTTTATTCCCCATGCTGTGGAATTTCCCCGGTCACTTTCCTCTGCATTAAAAGTGCAGAGACTTTCAAAGGACTGCCAGTAACATGGCGTTTGAGGTTGGTGCTATTATATAAAGAACATATAAAAGTTTATTTTTGGGTGGACATACCCTTTAATACATTTTTTTTGTTAATGCAGGAACCTTTTCCAATTGCCATTTGGTGTCAGCAAAGAATTACCTATCCCAGCTGGGACCAATCACTGTCACATCCGGGCTCAATTTCAGTTTTTGACGAAATATCAGTTGGTCAGCCCAAAACATTGCATGGTGGATACCCAGCCTTAGGTAGGATTTATGAGTAGGCTAAAAAGGTTGGACTATATTGACATATGTCTTTATTCAACCTCCAATACTATGTTACTATAGACAGACAGATGGCAATATGGATGGATGGCTGGATGGATGGATGGATGGATATTTCCCCTGTGGAAATAACCTTTTGTGGTTTGTGATTGTACTATTGTAAGGTTCCTAATTGTCTTTAGGCAACTCTTAGGCTAACTTGTTTTTTTTGTTTTTTTTTTAAATAATCTTTATTAGAACTGGTACCTGGTGGCCCACAATGATCAATCTGTGTGTTACTTTGTACTGATTATGCCTCTACTTTGAGTCATTCTGCAACAGTGTAGATTTATGTATTCATGTATAGCTAAATGTCTAATCAGTCTCCAATTCAGTCAATGAAATCTGGGAGTCATGGTAAATTGTTAGTAAATTATATTTTTACTAGACATTAAGCCCGCTACAATAACGGGCGCTAGAAGCACAGAGTGCCCCCTTAATGTCCCAAGGCCATAGTCCTCCTCCATGTCCCAAGGCCAGAGTACCCTCTTAGTGTCCCAAAGCCAGAATCCCCCCTCTGTCCAAGGCCAGGGGCCCCCTCTGTCCCAAATCCAGAGGCCCCCCTTCCAGGGCCCCCTCTGTCCAAATCCAAGGGCCCCCCATCCATCCTTTGGAGGGGCCTTTTCCCCTCAGCCCGTCCATACACTTTGGATAGAACTGTTTTCCCTCAGCCCTCCATAAGCTAACTGTCCTTTTCCTTTAGGTAAGACATTCTAGGCACACCAGTCTTAGTGATACAAGTGTCCTTTTAATAGTGACGTTTCGGAACCTGTGCGGTTCCTTCCTCAGACCAAACAAAACTGAACAATACCAGTGCATAGTGTTATAAATAGAGTTTCACACAGTACAAGATGGCCACCTAGAGGTCAAATTTAAAAATACATAATATATAAAGTGCCAGGTATAAAGTGCATAGTCAAAGTGTCAAGTGCTTCATATGATATACATAGAGAGTGACATGTAGTGTAAAATATATCATAAAATTTTAAAATACACAATTGCAAATACCATGTGTAATGGGTGGTTATCTGGCAATAACAAATGAGAGTTTACTCGGCCGCCATGGAAACGCCAGTCGGATGGCTTTTTTTTGGGGGGGGGGGGCCGCCATGGAAACGCCAGTCGGATGGCTTTTTTTTGGGGGGGGGGGGGTAGATTTATAAAGGGGCTGTTTTAACCTTGAAGTTCCCTGGATTTTCCCTCTCAACCAATCACAGCTGTAAAGTTATGTGTAATTCAGAATGACTTGTACAAGAATCTGTGGCAATAATGTACCCTGGAAAATCCCAATTAGCATATCACAGCCAGGTGTTAAGGGTGTGATTGGATAGTGGCTAAGAGGTGTTATAGGAACGCCCAGAGTAAGGTGTTAAAACAGCATTGAACATGGCAGACAGTTGGTGTCGAACCCCCCCACCTCTATTTAGGCTTGGTTTCTTTATTTTCACATAAATGGCCTCCTTAACACCTCTCTTGTCACGTTCCTTTGCCAATATGTTAACATTACAAACTTCAAGGGTATGACACCTTACTGTGGGCGTTCCTATAACACCTCTTAGCCACTATCCAATCACACCCTTAACACCTGGCTGTGATATGCTAATTGGGATTTTCCAGGGTACATAATTGCCACAGATTCTTGTACAAGTCATTCTGAATTGAGAAAGCCAGTCGGATGACTAGCGAAACGTCTTCAAGAACTACATTTCAAGTCCAGTTGATCTAATTGAATACAACAGATATACTTTACTGGGATTACCGAAATCTCAATTTATGAGGGTCAATAGGATTTGCTCCAATGATGAGGACAGGGCTTTACAGCTTGATCGGATGATGAACAAATTTAAGGTAAGGGGACATCAATCCCATAATTTGGAAAGGGCAAGAATAGAAGCGGATAACATGTCCCCTAGAGTAACTAGAGACAAGGGGGTACCTTTTGTCCAAAATTACAATACCAGTTCTGACCATATCAAGCATAACATGAACAAATACTGGCCCATCATAGAGGATGATAATACTCTGGATCGACGTACCAGACTCAAACCATTAATGGTATATAAAAAAGGCAAAACCTTATATAATTCCCTCATACAAGCTGATCCTGCTTCTAAATACAAACAAAAAAACATTTAGATTTTCACAAAAAACAGGTTGCTTTAAATGTTACAGTTGCAACATATGTAATTCCATGATTGTCGGCAATAACTTTCACCATCCATATTCTGGTAAAAAATTTGACATACAAGGATACTACAACTGCAATACGGAATATTGTGTATATATGCTTAAATGTCCGTGTTCCCTGATTCATGTAGGGAAAACCATAGGCCCTTTTAAGCGCAGATTACAACGACACAAGAGTGACATCAGGATAGCGCTCAATAAGTTTAACAATGAGAATGTTCCTAGAGGTGAAATACCTCCGGTGGCTGCACAATTTTGCACTATGAAACATCAAGTATCCGACCTTAAAGCCATGGTTATTGATCATGTACCCATGGACAATAGGGGTGGTGACAGAAATAATAGTCTGCTACGCAGAGAAGCCATGTGGATTTTTAAATAAAAATTAAAAAAATTAGATAATTTTACCTTACTGATATGCTGTAATTATTACCCTTCTCTTCTACTATATCCTGTATTAGAATCCCTTTTCATACTTATTTATTCATTTTTACCATACATACTTTTTATAACATTGACGTTGTATGGAGGTACAGTATTAATATAGTGACACGGTCTTTGTCTACTATTCTTCTGAGATTCCTATATAGATGATTCTTTAATTATTTTTATTGTTCAGTATCTTACAGTGGTTTGAAATATTTTTATTACATTTTCTAGTCATAATATTTTTTACACGTGGTATTTAAAGTTATGTATTTTAAAATTTTATGATATATTTTACACTACATGTCACTCTATATGTATATCATATGAAGCACTTGACACTTTGACTATGCACTTTATACCTGGCACTTTATATATTATGTATTTTTAACTTTGACCTCTAGGTGGCCATCTTGCACTGTGTGAAACTATTTATAGCACTATGCACTGGTATTGTTCAGTTTTGTTTGGTCTGAGGAAGGAACCGCACAGGTTCCGAAACGTCACTATTAAAAGGACACTTGTATCACTAAGACTGGTGTGCCTAGCATGTCTTACCTACTTTGATACTGACTGTTGGCTACAGGGCTTGGAGCACCCAGCATTGAATAATTGTTTATTGACTTTTTGTTTAGGTGTGCAGGATCCTATCCATTTCAGCTGTGTCCTTTTCCTTTAGGTGTGTTCTCTAAAGAGGTCTTCTGTCTCTTTAACTGTTACGCTATTACCTGGAAATAGCAGGGACTGTGCAGCCATCCATACGCTTTAGCGTCTAAACAGTTACCATGACAACGCTTTCCGCACATGCGCATAATCAACCGGCGCGTCTAAACAGTTACCATGACAATGCTTTCCGTGCATAATCACCTGGCGTTTCAACCGGCGTGTGTTTTTACTGAAGGTACGCTGATAGAGGTACGCAAAAGTAAATTATGCCGCACAGTAAAAGACTTTCCTGCACTAAAGGAAATTAATTGGCTGAGAGGCTGCGGCAGGGGAGGTAGAGCACTGTCAATGCACTCTGTAATTGCCTGGAGGGAAACTGCAGTAGCCTGAGGAATAGAATGCACACCAAGTGGCAAAAAGAGGTAACTGCAGGACACACACACACGGACACAGGGACGCACACTTGCATTTTATTATATAGGATAATGTTTGATAAGGTTTTTATTTCACTGTTTTAATAGCCTCTCTAGTTTCACATAGCTTTAAGTATGTTATGATAACTTACACAAATAAGGCATGTAGTATTGGAAACATTGAGTTGAATATGTCTGTCTCCACACATGGGATTTTAAAGGGTTAATGTTGGTCAATGGAGGAGGAGCACCGGGGAAGGTAAGGGTGTTATTTGTATTATAAGGTGCACTTACCTGTTGTGATGTGACATCCTGAGGACGGCTACTCACATTAGCCAAAACACGTAGATGCCTTAATAAAAAGTTTACTGAAGAAAAAGACCCACGAGTGTTCTGTATCTTCTAGCCATATTGACTCTTTTCATGAGATGCACGTTGAGCGTATGAGACCTACGACAGTAATATATAAAATAAAGATAAAAGAGTGTTCCACGTCCTTGGATCATTTATTGGCACATTCATTTCGCGTTCAAATGCCAATCTCAGAATTGTGAGGAAGGAGGATATCTAAACATCCTAGGAACGTTGGGAGGTAAGTTTCTTAATGTATGATCAGCCATATGTAGGAAGAGAGAAAAATCCGATATACTAACCAAGTGGTGTTGATATATGGATTACGGATGCATTAACTCGAGTACCACATCATCAACCTCCTCCTACAATATGCATGCGCCACTGCCGTTGGTCGCTGACTACAAGCGTGCCCGGACCCCTACTTGCACATGTGCGCACCTCACGTCAATTAACAGTGTGCACACACCCAAGAGAGTGGGGGGGAGTGAAAGGGAAAGAGAGAAAGAGAGGGGAGAGGTCTTTAAATGCAGGGTTGAATGGGATTTGCATTTCTTTAAAGAATCGGGGGTATGCTAGTTAATATAGCTTTTAAGAAATAGAAAGCATTTACAAGCTTTATACAGAGCCTCAGCTATATATTTCCCATTTACCAAGGTCTGATAACACAAATGGGCAATAGAATATACTGCAGTGACTCTAGCATGGAGTACAATGTATGTTTAGGACATTGGCAAGTTGTGCAGGGGATAACAAAGAACACATTGCACACTTTAAGTATCTTTCATATGATGCTATGTGGAACTGTAAACCCTAGTAACCAGCAATGCATGCCAAACAATTGCACCAAAAGTTTTTGAGTTAGTGTGAATTATCATACAATGAGTATTCCTTTTTAGTTTGCACAATTAAATTGCATAGTCTGCGTTCTAGCAGCAAGGCTAGGGCACAGGGTATTTGCAATGGAGTAATATCGGAAAATTCAAAAGCACTGCTACAGTGTTTGTTTTTTCCTACAGTAGGCAATGGGGCCATCATGTGTTATTACTAAATACTGCGTGGTATTTATATTTTTCACCATATTTAATATTATGTGCTGTGAAATAGCATAAAATACAGATGCTGTATTTTGGAACCTCCTTAAAGGAGCAGGATTGCAATTTAGCAATACCACTTGTGTATGAGGAAAGAGGCCCCTGCCCCGTAGAATTATTATTATTAGAATCTTATTAGGTGGGTAACATATAGATAACATAGGGAAGGGTAGAAGTGCCATAGTAAGAACTGGCTCAGCATCACCTGGCTGTTATATGCTAATTGGGATTTTCCAGGGTACATAATTGCCACAGATTCTTGTACAAGTCATTCTGAATTGAGAAAGCCAGTCGGATGACTAGCGAAATGTCTTCAAGAACTAAACTTCAAGTCCAGTTGATCTAATTGAATACAACAGATATACCATGACCTGGATGAATGAGAACCTTCACAAGCAGATGTAAGATTAAATTTAAACTTGTTTATTGAAGCTTTTTGACGAAGAGAGAGGGGAATCGATTTCCAGAGGATGGGAGCCTGTTAGGACGTGGGTTTTGTATCAAAAATAAAACGATGTCTTTCACTCAGTCATTGGCGTTTGGTGCAAGTTCAGTTTAATAGGAAAAGCAAAATATAAGAAAAGAAACAGCAACTCACACTATGGACAGTGTGTAAACTCCCAAACACAACAGGGTTTGTTTCAAACTGCAGTCAGACTGATCGCTCTGACTTCAGGAGTCCCCCTGAATAATCAGTTGCACTAACTTTTACAGCTGGGGTGGATTTCCCAGCACCCTTAGCTTTTAACCCTTTCACTGCCAGGAGATTTTCATTTTTTTTTGCGTTAACTGCCAGAAGAATTTTCAGGATTTTGCCCTTAATCGCTTTAGACTAATTTTACAGTAGAAAACTAATTGCAGTAAATCAGGAATATTATACATTTGTTTTTCAGACACAAGTCTACTTACATGGTAACTGAAACTAATTTTTTTTTTCTAATTTTACTGATTTAATTTAATATTAAAAATAAAATTTTCATTTTTCATTTTTTCCCATTTTTACTTATAGTTATCTTAAGGTTACACACAAAAATCTTACTGTTTCTAAAAGCTCTGATACTCCCCGAGTACAACGATACCAGATATAGTAGGTTCCCAACTTTTCCTGTAACAGAGACCCCCCAAACTAAAACTGCACCTCCTAAAATATTACACCAAATTAAAATGTATACACCACTTCTGACGGTTAACATAGAATGTCTTCCAAATTAACTAAAATATCCCACAAGTGAGATATTTTTAGAAACTACACACCCCACAGGATTTTATGAGTGAGGTTAGTTTCGATCAAAATGCAGATACCCGGACGCAGCTCTTCGTCCAATTGTAAGTTATTTTCTCCCATTTTCCTTTTTTTCCTCAACTGTAAAATCAGAGACAAAATCAATGCGAATTTCAGCTAAAACTGTGGAGGAAAGTTCAAACGCATCTCAAATATGAAAGCCTAACCCCTCCCGAATAAAACGGTATCCATATTCATGGGTGTACCCAGAGACATGGCTACCAACTAACCCAGAGCGTGACCAGTGCCAAATGTCAGTAGCAGCAAAAAAAAAAATTTGCCAGTTTTTGTATTTGAACAGTCTGCAGTTTTTCCACAAAACGCCCCCCCAAATCAAAATACTCCCCACAACACTATATTCCTGAAATCTACACACCTTCACTATGTAACGCTGTAGTTCGTTCATTCATACCATCAATGGTGTGGGCGCAGTTCTTCGTAGAAGTTTGCACTTTTACCCAGATTTTCCAAAAAAATGAACATCAACAACCATTCAAAAAGGTAGAAATCATGCCAAACCCCATGGAATGTAAAAAAAGTTACCAAATATCAATCTCCCAATGCCTGAATCAAACGGTATGCCATATGTGTGATTACACACCGGACGTGGAAGCGAAAAGCCCACAAAGTGAGACAATGCACAATGGCTCGAAACGGAAAATATTTAGCCAATTCCGAATTTGGACAGTCTGCAGTTTTTTTCCACATAACACCCCCGTAACTTAGAAATACCCCCACAAACTATATATTCCTGAATCTACACCACCTTCAGCTATGTAACACTGTAGTTTGTTCATTCATACCATCAATGGTGTGGGCGCAGTTCTTCGTAGAAGTTCGCATTTGTCTGAAAAAATGAACAAAAAAACTTCAAAAGGTAGAAATCATGTCAAAACCCGATGGAATGTAAAAAAAGTTACTAAATATCAATCTCCCCAATGTCCTGATCAAACGGTATGCCATATGTGTGGATACACACGCGGACGTGGAAGCGAAAAGCCACAAAGTGAGACAATGCACGTTGGCTCAGAAACAACGAAAATATTTAGCCAACTCTGAATTTGGACAGTCTACAGTTTTTTTTCCACAAACACCCCCGTAACTTAGAAAATACCCCCCACAAACTATATCTTCCTGAATTTACAACACCTTCAGCTATGTAACACTGTAGTTTGTTCATTCATACCATCAATGGTGTGGGCGCAGTTCTTCGTAGAAGTTTGCATTTGTCGGAAAAAATGAACAAAAAACAACTTCAAAAGGTAGAAATCATGCCAAAACCTCATGGAATGTAAAAAAAGTCACTATATCAATCCCCCAAATGTCCTGAATCAAACGGTATGCCATATGTGTGGTTACACATGCAGACGTGGAAGCGAATAGCCATGAAGTGAGACAATGCACAATGGCTCACAATAAATGAAAATATTTAGCCAACTCTGAATTTGGACAGTCTACAGTTTTTTCCACAAAACACCCCCGTAACTTAGAAATAACCCCCACAAACTATATATTCCTGAAATTTACACACCTTCAGCTATGTAACACTGTAGTTTGTTCATTCATACCATCAATGGTGTGGGCGCAGTTCTTCGTAGAAGTTTGGCATTTGTCAGAAAAAATGAACAAAAACAACCTTCAAAAGGTAGAAATATGCCAAAACCTCATGGAATGTAAAAAAAAGTTACTAAATATCAATCTCCCAAATGTCCTGAATCAAACGGTATGCCATATGTGTGGTTACACATGCAGACGTGGAAGCGAATAGCCATAAGTGAGACAATGCACAATGGCTCACATAAATGAAAATATTTAGCCAACTCTGAATTTGGACAGTCTCAGTTTTATTTTTTCCACAAAACACCCCCGTAACTTAGAATACCCCCCACAAACTATATATTCCTGAAATTTACACACCTCAGCTATGTAACACTGTAGTTTGTTCATTCATACCATCAATGTGTGGGCGCAGTTCTTCGTAGAATTTGCATTTGTCAGAAAAAATAACAAAAAACAACTTCAAAAGGTAGAATCAGCCAAAACCTCATGGAATGTAAAAAAGTTACTAAATATCATCTCCCAAATGTCCTGAATCAAACGGTATGCCATATGTGTGGTTACACATGCAGACGTGGAAGCGAATAGCCACGAAGTGAGACAATGGTATCAAGCCCGAATTACCGGGCAAACACATGGGGACGTTCGGAGGCGAAGGGGTTAACTTACCTTCCCTCCTTGATTCCCCCAGCAGCAGGTCCTTCCTGGAAGCAGGCCAACAGCCGCATGGGATCGAGGCTCGGGCCGAGAATAAATGAGCAGCAGCTGGCGCGGGCCCGGCCTCTTTACCATCTGGAAGCCGTCGGTTCAAGAGGTTTTTCCAGGAGCAGGATGGATCCAATACCCCCCGAGGTACTGCAGTGGCTGAAGAGCTCAGGCACGGACGGCCTGCAACAAGCATGGCAGCAGCTACAACCGGCTCCTCCTACTCCAGCCCCTTCAGGGGGGAAGAGGAAGCGTACAGAAATGGCAGGGAAGCGCCGAAAATCTCCACTAGTGGCCACTAGACAGAGCTTAAAGAGGATTAACCCTGTCCCAGCCACAGCAGAACCTGCAGCATGGCCATCTCTTTCTCCCCCACGCCTCCACATGTTACAGGGTCCCAGCACACAGGAAGAAGTACCAGGACCTTCCACCTTAATGGATCAAGTAATGCTGCCACAGGAACAGCCCCAAGCCATGGACTCAGGTAATATAATTAATCTTATACCTGGTTTAGAGCAATGTTTGTTGAATTATATAAAGAATGTCCCTCATGCTTCACCAGGTGCAGCCCTCAGGCAATTAAGCACTGGGGTGCATGAGGCTAACCTAAAAGACACACTAGTTTGCCAAACAACCCCATTAGGGCTCCACCTGTCTGCTTCACTGAGGGAGAAAATTATAAATGGGGAATATATTGATATCCTATCCCTCCTCCCCACAGCCAGAGAATTTTTGAGAAAAGATGCAGGAGATAAGGAGCTGGATAGGCGGAGGCCTGTGCCTCGCAGTTTCAATAACTGGCTGCAAGCATTTTGCATATATAGCAACATATTAACTGCTGCCCAGCCACACTTGGGCCCCTCCCTATTCAAACACCTGGACATAGTACTAGAGGCTTATAAAACATACGGGGGAATAGCCTGGTACACATATGACGACCGCTTCAGGCAAAAATTGTCGGTACACAGGGACATGACCTGGGGAGTTAGGGATGTTGACCTGTGGCTCTCAATGATGGCCCCCAAACCCACACCCTCAGCCCCCCCATTTCAAGCGAAACAGCAGGCCACTACGGCAAAAGTCAACTCATGCTGGTCCTTTAATGAGGGCACTTGTAAATGGCAAGCAGCTTGTAGATTTCGCCACTCCTGCTCTATATGTGAGGGACAACATCCAGCAATCAGATGTCTCAAAAAAGGAACACTGCTGGCCGGAAAACAGAAGCCTGCCACTGCCAAGACAGATAACGCCAGTGAAATTGCAAAGCTTGCAGCCCTTCTTAAGGGTATACCCAAACAAATGGAGGGCAGCGATACTGGAAATGGGCTTTAAGCATGGCTTCTGGATTCCTTTTAATGACAATCAGTACTCAAACGTCCCTCACAATAATCTCAAATCACTCACAGAGAACCAAGCTATAGCAAGGGAAAAAATCAGCAAGGAGCTCAAGGAAGGCAGAATTGCAGGCCCCTTTAATTCACCCCCCCTCCCTAATTTGATACTTTCCTCATTGGGCCTAGTACCCAAAAAAGCAGGAAACTCATTCAGGCTTATTCACCACCTATCCTTCCCAAAAGGCTCATCCATCAACGACGCCATTGATAAGGATTTATGCAAAGTCAACTACGCATCCTTTGATAAAGCACTACACCTGCTCAAAATATGTGGGAGAGGGGCACTGCTGGGGAAATGCGACATAAAATCCGCCTTCAGGCTATTACCAATACATCCCCAATGCCATCATCTCCTGGGATTTCATTTCCAAGGCCAATTCTTCTTCGACAAATGTCTTCCCATGGGATGCAGCATATCATGCTATTATTTTGAAATGTTTGCGACATTTTTAGAATGGGTCACGAGGGAGATAGCCGGGTCCGAGTTAATGCTTCACTATCTAGACGATTTTTTATTCCTTGGCCCCGCAGACACCAATGTTTGTTCCAAAACTCTGAATTCTTTCCTATACATAGCCGAAAAATTTGGAATCCCCATCGCACACGAAAAAACCGTCCGCCCAGCAACTGAGATCCAGTTCTTAGGCATCACAATAGACTCCCGAAACATGCAATTTCGCCTGCCCAAAGACAAAATCCAAACTCTCAAAACCTTAGTACACCAGACATTATGTGCCAAAAAGATCACACTAGCGGAGCTCCAATCGCTCATCGGTCACCTCAACTTTGCCACACGAGTGATCCCAATAGGTAGAGCATTCAATCGGCGTCTAATTGACAGCACGATCGGGCTGAAAAAACCAAACTGGCACATTAGGCTAACACAAGAACTAAAAGCAGATTTGCATATTTGGGATCTGTTTCTGTCCGCATTTAATGGGAATTCAGTTTGGCAAGAGGAATTCGCCAGTAATGAGGCCCTCCAGCTATTCACGGATGCAGCAGCATCGTGGGGCTGTGGCGGATACCTACGAGGCCACTGGTTTTCTTCCAGGTGGCCAGACACGTGGAGCGAGGCTTCCCTCAAAACCAACCTGGTGCTATTAGAAATAATTCCAGTATTTATCGCATTGTCAATTTGGGGCAGGCTATTGGAAAATAGAAAGATAAGACTCCATTGTGACAATCTGGGTGTAGTCTTCGTAATTAATTCTTTGTCATCAAAATCCAAACCGGTGATGTGCGTGGTAAGGCGGCTAGTTTTGTTGGCCTTGCAACACAATATATGGTTGCAAGCTACTCACATTCCCGGGACACACAACCAAATAGCCGATGCTTTATCTCGTTCCCAGCTCCATATGTTCAAGATCCTGGCTCCTTCAGCCCATCCGGAAGGGGAACGGGTACCACCGCAGGTCTGGGACGTTATTCCAGAATGCTATATCACTTAATAAAAGCTTCCACCTCCAGGAAAACCTGGCAGGCTTACGCCAACAGGAGAACGTGGCAACACTTCAAAGGCTTCCACCCAAACCGCCCAGAAGCTGATATCCTTTTGCTGTATATTGCACAATCTTTCGGTCAAAACAAGGCTCATGCATCCATTGCCAGAGAAATGGCAGGGATTTCTTTCTACCATAGACTATACAACATCAGCGACCCAACAAAGAACCCCGCAGTTAGACAAGTTCTGAAAGGAACGCGCAGATTAAAACCAGTCAGTGATTCAAGGAGGCCAATCACACTACACATGCTCACCAAAATATTAACCGTCCTTGTGGAGGTTACTAGCACTATTTATGAGTTCCATCTACTAAAACTGGCATTCCTTCTGTCCTTTTACTTAGCGTTCAGAGTTAGCGAGCTAATATCAGAATCAAAATCAAAACCTTCCGGCCTTTTAATTTCAGATGTATCAATGGTGGGTGGTAAAATCAGAATATGGTTGAGGAGATCAAAGACTGACCCAAGGGGAAAGGGTAAAACTCTGTGGCTAAGGCCCAGTAACAACATCCACCCTTGCCCAGTGCTAGCACTAAAAGAATTCATGCTAATCAGGGGACAGGCACAGGGCCCCCTACTCATGCACGCAAACGGATCTTGCTTATCAAGATTTCAGTTTTCCGCTATTCTACGCAAATGCTTAGGTAAATTAGGTTTAAAGGACGCACGATACACCACACACTCATTCCGTATAGGGGCCGCAACGGAGGGGGACAGATTAGGCCTGCCTACAAATGCCATCAAGCAAATCGGCAGATGGAATTCAAATAGATATAAGTTGTACATACGTCCCAAGTTAGCGCAAGCAATCTAACCCAAAACCTCTTTTGTTACAGAGACCATGGTTTTTAAAGTATGGATTATAGGGCATTCCTACGTTTATTGGGCAGAGAGAAGAGCGAAGAGAAGAACTTATGGAGCTAACTTATCTTTCCCAACCAGCTCCGTCAACATCATATAGATGGGAGTAAGGGGGGCAGTGTGGGCTAATTTGTTCCCAATGTTGTCCAAAGTGCTAGTGAATAGGTCAGTCCCCGACATGTTGATAATTCACCTGGGGGGCAACGATGTGGGGACCATGAAATCGGTCGAACTCATCAGACAGGTCCGAAAGGACCTGGCCGTAATCCACTTCTGGCTCCCCAGGACAATCATAGCTTGGTCCGAGATAATCCCAAGACTCATTTGGTACAGGGACATCCCAGCTCTGGAGAAGTGCCGCAAAAGAATTAACATTGCTATCTTCAAATACGCTAGGGAGAGGGATTTCATTGCATACCGCCACACGGATCTCGAAGGAGGAGGGAAAGGCTTGTATCGTAGCGACTCTGTTCACCTCTCAGATATAGCCTGCGATATTTTTTGTGTAGGACTACAGAACATAATAGAAGTAGGTTTGGTAAAATGGAGGCTGGCCTCGGGTAATGGTACAAGGGTCCCAACCCGTGGCGTGGAGGCATGAGAAAAGGGCAGCGTGCTCTTCAGAGGCGCAGCTGATTAAGGAAGAATTATTGGTGCAAAGGTCAAATTATGATCGGTATAATATTTAAGTTATTAGAGGGGATGAACAGATTAAAAGGGCAAAGCTTCGGCCCAGTTGTAATTTATGATTTTGAAATAAACAAGCTGCGGCCTTTTTCCTCCAACTTCGGTGTCACGTGTCTTTCTCTACTTATAGTATAAGATGTCTAATGACTGCCTCGTATCGTCCCCATGGTATCAAGCCCAAATTACCGGGCAAACACATGGGGACGTTCGGAGGCGAAGGGGTTAACTTACCTTCCCTCCTTGATTCCCCCAGCAGCAGGTCCTTCCTGGAAGCAGGCCAACAGCCGCATGGGATCGAGGCTCGGGCCAACCAAACATAGGGCATACCATTTGATTCAGGACATTTGGAAGATTGATATTTGGTAACTTTTTTTTACATTACTTGGGATTTTGGCATGCTTTCTTCCTTTTGAGAGTGTTTTTTTTCAAATTTTTTAGAAAATCTGCTTAAAACTATGAACTTCTACGAAGAAACTGCGCCCACACCCATTGATGGTACGAATGAACAAACTACAGAATTACGTAAAGTGTGTAGATTCGAGAAATATATGGGTTGTGGGGGTTGTTTGTGGGAAAAAACTGCAGACTGTTCAAATTCAGATTTGGCTGAAAATTTTTGCTGTTTCTGAGTCATTGTGCATTGTCTCAACATGGCCATTCGCTTCCACGTCCGCGTGGTAACCACACATATGGCATACCGTTTGATTCAGGACATTTGGGAGATTGATATTTAGTAACTTTTTTTTACATTCCATGTTGTTATGGCATGATTTCTACCTTTTGAAGTTGTTTTTTGTTCATTTTTTCAGACAAATGCGAACTTCTACGAAGAACTGCGCCCACACCATTGATGGTATGAATAAACAAACTACAGTGTTACATAGCTGAAAGTGTGTAGATTTCAGAAATATATAGTTTGTGGGGGTTATTGCTAAGTTACGGGGGTGTTTTGTGGAAAAAACTGCAGACTGTCCAATTGGAATTGGCTAAATATTTTCGCTTGTTGAGCCATCGTGCATTGTCTCACTTTGTGGCTTTTCGCTTCCACGTCCGCGTGTGTAACACACATATAGCATACCGTTTGATTCAGGACATTTGGGAGATTGATATTTAGTAACTTTTTTTTTACATTCCATCAGGTTTTGACATGATTTCTACCTTTTGAAGTATGTTTTTGTTCATTTTTTCTGTCAAATGCGAACTTCTATGAAGAACTGTGCCCACACCATTGATGGTATGAATAAACGAACTACAGCGTTACATAGCTGAAGGTGTGTAGATTTCAGGAATATATAGTTTGTGGGGGTTATTGCTAAGCTATGGGGGTGTTCTGTGGAAAAAACTGCAGACTGTTCAAATTCAGAGTTGGCTAAATATTTTCATTTATTGTGAGCCATTGTGCATGGGGACAATACGAGGCAGTCATTAGACATCTTATACTATAAGTAGAGAAAGACACGTGACACCGAAGTTGGAGGAAAAAGGCCGCAGCTTGTTTATTTCAAAATCATAAATTACAACTGGGCCGAAGCTTTGCCCTTTTAATCTGTTCATCCCCTCTAATAACTAAATATTATACCGATCATAATTTGACCTTTGCACCAATAATTCTTCCTTAATCAGCTGCGCCTCTGAAGAGCACGCTGCCCTTTTCTATGCTCCAAGCTGCGACAGTGATACAACCTTATCTGTTTCCTTTCGACCTCTCTTTTTTTTTTTTTTTTTTACTTTTTTATTTTTACATTTTTTTTTTTTTTTTTAATTATAATTAATTGTGCACACGTGAACAACCATACAACAGTATTTATATGCTTTCATACCTTTTGATGGGAAGGAAGAGCTTCATCCTTAGGATAAGCTTCGGGAGGTAGTTCCTGATGACGGGCAAGGGTGGGGGGAAAACCTCTTGAACCGACGGCTTCCAGATGGAAAGAGGCCGGGCCGCGCCAGCTGCTGCTCATTTATTCTTGGGCCTTCCCATCAAAAGGTATGAAAGCATATAAATACTGGTGTATGGTTGTTCACGGTGCACAATTAATTATAATTAAAAAAAAAAAAAATGTAAAAATAAAATAAGTAAAAAAAAAAAAAAAAGAGAGGTCGAAAGGAACAGATAAGGTGGTATCACTGTCCAGCTTGGAGGCATGAGAAAAGGGCAGCGTGCTCTTCAGAGCGCAGCTGATTAAGGAAGAATTATTGGTGCAAAGGTCAAATTATGATCGGTATAATATTTAAGTTATTAGAGGGTGAACAGATTAAAGGCAAAGCTTCGGCCCAGTTGTTTTATGATTTTGAAATAAACAAGCTGCGGCCTTTTTCCTCCAACTTCGGTGTCACGTGTCTTTCTCTACTTATAGTATAAGATGTCTAATGACTGCCTCTATATTGTCCCCATGCACATGGCTCACAATAAATGAAAATATTTAGCCAACTCTGAATTTGAACAGTCTGCAGTTTTTTTTTCCACAGAACACCCCATAGCTTAGCAATAACCCCCACACGAACTATATATTCCTGAAATCTACACACTTTCAGCTATGTAACACTGTAGTTTGTTTATTCATACCATCAATGGTGTGGACGCAGTTCTTCATAGAAGTTCGCATTTATCTGAAAAAATGAACAAAAAACAACTTCAAAAGGTAGAAATCCTGCCAAAACCTCATGGAATGTAAAAAAAAAGTTACTAAATATCAATTTCCCAAATGTCCTGAATCAAACGGTATGCCATATGTGTGGTTACACACACAGACGTGGAAGCGAATAGCCATGAAGTGAGACAATAGCTCACAATAAGTGAAAATATTTAGCCAACTCTGAATTTTAACAGTCTGCAGTTTTTTCCACAGAACACCCCCGTAACTCATCCTTAGCATAACCCCCCCAAACTAATAATATTCTGAAATCTACACACTTTCAGTATGTAACCCTGTAAGTTTGTTTATTCATACCATCAATGGTGTGGCGCAGTTTCTTCGTAGAAGTTTCGCACATGTGTCTAAACATGAACAAAAAACAACTTCAAAAGGGAGAAATCATGCCATAAAACTTCATGAATGTAAAAAAAAGTTACTAACTATCAATCTCCCAAATGTCCTGAATCAAACGGTATGCCATATGTGGTGGTTACACACGCGGCGTGGAAGCGAATAGCCATGAAGGACATGCACAATGCTCAAAAAGGCAAAATATTTCACAATCTGAATTTGAACAGTCTGCAGTTTTTTTTCCCACAAACCACAACCCCCACACAAACCATTATTTCTCGAAACTCTACACACCTTTACCGTAGTCTGTGTAGTTTGTTCATTCTACCATCATGTGTGTGGGCGCAGTTTCTCCGTAGAAGTTCTAGTTTTCAACATTTTCTAAAAATTTGAAAACAAAAAACACTTCAAAAGGAAGAACCATGCCCAATCAAGTACTGTAAAAAAAAAGTTCCACATATCAATCTCTCCCAAATGTCCTGTAAATCAATGGTAGCCCTATGTTTTGGTTACAAACACAGGCGAACGTGAATCAACTAGCCACAAGTGACCAAAAATGCCCAAATTACAGGCAACTTTTCATATTTGTCAGACTAAAACCCCGCTACTATTAGAAATACGCATAACCCCCCAAAACTATATATTCTTGGACCTCTAACACCACCTTCATTGCTACACAATGTTTTGATTCTTTTATATGCATATACCCCAATGTTTGGGCGCAGCTTTTTCGTGTAAATTTTGCTTTCTTACAAGATTTTCAGGAAAAATGTATAAAAAATACAATTCACTTAAAAATCATGGAAATTTCCAATTTGCCAATGTCATTTAAAAAAAACTTGTCCCAATTATACTCTTCTTTCCAAATGCCCTGAAAATCAAACGTGTAGGCCAGATGCTGGATCACACAGGGACTTGGCCACCATACTACCTCAAATGGGACACAGATGCACAATGAAATTACAAGGAAAAAATCAAAGTGCTCTGTAATTTGAGCAGCCTACTACCCTCTTCAAGGAACCCCCCCGGCCCCGTCCCGAAACTTGGAAATTTCCCCCACAAACTATATATTTTGGAATCTCCCACCTTCCGCTTCGTTACGACTTGTACCATAATTTCATACATACATGAAGAATTCCAGACCCAGTGATCCAAATAACTCTGTGTTTTTTAGATGTTTTGTAGAAAAATAAATAAGATGATTCCAATGGTTGAAATCTACCTAAACCCCACTTGACAAGCAAAAACCCCACTAAATAGCCTCTCTTTCCACATATCCTCCTCCTTCATCAAACGGTATGCTATAATGTGTGGTGCAACACGAGACGTGGCCCACCACCGAGCCCTCAATGGGACACATGCACAAATGCAATTACAAGAAGCATCAAAGTTGCTCTGTTTTTTGAACAGCCTACCCGTTTTCAAAGGAAAAGCCCTAAATTGGCAAATACCCCCGTACCCCCCCACAAACTATATATTTTTGGAATTATTGCACCTTCAGCTACGTTGACGGTCCCCATGCTTTCATACATACTGAAGAATTCCCAGCCCAGTCATCCAAAGAACTCCCTGTTTTTTTGCAGTTTGGTGAAAATAAAATAAGAAGATTGATTCAAGGTTGATCTAACCTCAAACCCACTTGACAAGCAAAAAACGCCACCAAAAATCTCCCACATATCCTGCATCAAACGGTATGCTATATGTGTGGGGGGGGTTGCACATCATAGACGTTCACCACTCTAGCTCAAATGGGACGCATCAAAAGTGTAATTACAAGAACAAAATCAAATGCTCTGTAATTTCAAAACAGCCCCAAAACTTGGAATGCCCACCCCACAAAGAAAGCCCCCCACTAAATCTCAATCTCCACTGTCCTGAATTACACGGTATGCCATATGGCATTGATCCACAAGAGACGTGGCACCGCTACTTCAAATGGGATGCATTCACAAATGCATTTACAAGAAAAAATCAAAGTGGCTCTGTAATTTTAACATCCTATACCTCTACTTCTAAGGCTACAGCCCCGAAACTTGAAATTCCTCCCCTCCCCCCGATCAAACTATATATTTGTGAATCTACAACGCCTTCAGCTACGTTACTGTACCATGTATCCATGCTTTCATACATACAACGAATAATTCAATGACCCAGTGATCCAAAGAACTCTGGTGTTTTTAGGAGGTTTGTGTGAAAAATAAATAAATGATTTAGGGTTGAAAATCCTACGAAAAAACCCACTTGACAAGCAACAAACCCACTAAATAGCACTCTTCTTCTGCACATATCCTGCATCAAACGGTATGCTATATGTGTGGTTGCAACAGAGACGTGGCCACCATCTAGCTAAATGGGAACATGCCCAATGCAATTACACGAAAAAATCAAAGTGCGCTGGTTTTTTGAACAGCCTACCCTTTTTCAAAAGGACAAAAGCCCTAAACTTGGAAATACCCCCCCCAACAAACTAAATATTTTGGAATTTATATGCACCTTTCAGCTTACGTTCCGGTCCCATGCTTTTCATACATACATGAAGATTCCAGACCCGAGTCATGCCAAAGAACTCCCTGTTTTTGCAGGTTTTGTGAAACTAAAATAAGATGATTCAAAGGTTTGAAAATCCTCCTAAACCCCGACTTTGACAAAGCAAAAAACCCCACTAAATAGCATCTCCCCTATCCGTCATCAAGTTATGCTAATTTGTGGGGTGCAACACATAGATGTTGCCTACCAACTAGCTGCATGTGTACCGCATGCAAAAGTGTACTTTACAGAACAAAAATCAAGTGGCTCTGTAATTTTCAAACAGCCCCAAAACTATGGAAATGCCCCCCCCAATAAGCCCCCCACTAAATTCAATCTCCTCCCCCATGTCTGAATCAATGGTTACAAGCCATATCGTGGATTCAACACAGAGCGTGGCACCACTAAGCTCAAATGGGACACATCACAAATGCAATTACAAGAAAAATTCAAAGTGCCTTGTAATTTGAACAGAGCCTACTACCCTACTTCTAAGGAAACCGCCCCGAAACTTGGAAATTCCCCCCACAAAACTATATATTTTTTGGAATCTACAAACACCTTCAGCTACGTTACGTGCCATGCTTCATACATAAATAAGAAAGACTTCCCAGACCCAGTTATCCAAAGAACTCTTGTTTTTAGGAGGTTTTTGTGAAAAAGCAAAATACATGAGCAAAGGTGAAATCCTAACCTTAAAAACCCCACTTGACAAAGCAAAAAAAACCCAACAAAACCCCCAAATCGCAATCTCCTCTCCACATCTCCTGAATCAAACTGTTTGGCGCGCATTTGCATGGGTGCAAATAAGACAAATTCCACCAACCTATCTCAATGGGGGCGCATCTAGAAGTGCATAAAGAAACAACACCACAACCCACCCCACACACACACCCCCTCTCCCCTTTTATTGGTATTTTATGAAAAAACCGTTTAGTGTTGGGAGAGTTACACACGTTTTTTACAACACACTTTACTGATCCTATAAAAATTTAGTCCGGAACCCGGTCTTTTTGGTACCCCATCTGTCACCTCTCAGGGGCACTCATCTGCCAGCCCCGGATCGTCGCAAAATGTCTTTTCCTTATAATCTAGGCTTATTTTCTCCTCCGTGAAATCATCAAATAATATCTGCATTTACTTTACCTATAATACTGGGGACTTGGGAAGCTTGTAGAATACAAGGTTTTTTGCTAATTTATAGTTTAAGGAAAAAAAAAAAAACAAAGGTGTGTGTACACTTTAATTTTTTTAATGTGGCATTTCCCTTTTTTTTTTTTTGAACATTCCCAAAGATATCATCAAACATCTTTGGGAATGATAATGACCTTGGCATGAGCGGGCCCGTTTTCCAATTTTGAATCGATCGCGGAAAAAATCCTTCCCGGAAATCATTTTCCAGGAGTGATTTTTCATCATCACATTGGCATAGATCGAATAATTTGGTTGATCAAAGTGATCACCAAATTTTGATCTCTGTCCCCATTTTTTTTCTAAGATTCTTGTTCTAAGCTTCGCGAGAGTAGCACGACTTAGAAAAAATCCTATTTGTGGAATGGAACCTTTGAGTTCCATTCACAAAATGTAATAGAAGTAAAAGCTGTCAGCATGCAGCTTGTGCTATCTAGGTACTGCAACCTGAAATCTGGAGACCAGGGGAAGCCTAAGGGAAGACCCCTTAGAAGCAGGAAATCATGTGATCTCCACTCACCGGGGTTCCCTTTCAACGGACCTCTTCTCTTCCTCCTGTGCTGCCGGCTGCTGCTCCTGGCTCCTGCAAGAAAAAGTAAGTTATCCCAAAATCCCTGATCCACATCGGTTTTGCACAAAACTATGTGGATCGAGGGGCTAGGGGGGGATTTTGAATGCCGCCCACCTGATCGCCCCTAGTCAGGCAGATTTTTTTTTTTTAAATGGGAAAGACAAGATCTTATATTCACGTCTGTGGCAGTTTCAAGCATTCTCTGCACAGATCGTGAAATACGATCTTTGTGGAGCAGTCAAAGGGTTTAAAGACAAATAACATAAATCACAAAATAATAACAGATAGTTCTTGTCTATATCACATTTCTGTACATCACATGTATAAAAGAAACTGACAATGTTGTAAGATCAATCAAGACTGGTGACACAGAATAGGGTATAAAGTAATCAAACATCTTAAACACTCCTGCTTGCAGTTTCACAATAAACCAATAAACTCAGACGATGCAATCAGATTTCCACCCTGTTACTTTACAAACAGGTCATAAACAGCAGACAGATTTTAAGCTACTTGTTTTATTAACAATATCATAATCAGGGGGTGAAAGTCTAGTCACCTTTCTGTAGGAAAAAAGTAAATAGAAAAAGAGGTTCGCTGGCCAGCACTAGAGAAAGAACAGAGGACACACAGATCCCATAAACAGACAAGATTACTATCCACTCCTAACAAAGCCACAAGAGAAAAAGGTTTAAGGTGAGGAGTCAGTGTGAGTGGGGGGTATGCTGTGCGATACAGGGGAGATTTACGTTCCTGATTACTAAAAAGCGAGACTATATGTGCTTCGGAGTTTAGTATTGACTGAAGGGGAGAAATATGAGAAGCAGGAAGACCAGAAAGCAGGTTACAATAGTCCAGGCATGTTAGGCTGAAAGCATGGAAAAGAATTGCTGTAGTTGGGAGGTTGAGGAATCTAACTATTTTTGCAGTACTACAAAGGAAAAACCAACAGGTTTTGGAATGTGAGAGGATTTAATAATAACCCCAAGTAGAGTTGGACTAGAACTCAAACCCGAGTTTGAGTCGAACTTAACAAGTCCGAACGAACTCTGACTTCTCAAATTATCCCAGACCCGGATTTCTCTGACTTTCCAGACCGTGCTGTATTTTCGATAATTATCGAAATTCGATAATTATGGAATTTATTGGGACGTTTGCCTAACCCCTAGAATGTTAGTGTTTTGCTAACCAAAATGTATTGTTCCATTTTCAGTAACCCTTGATTGTACGGAATCGTTTTCGCTAACCCCTAGGATGTTATCTATCGCTAAACCCTCGAATCTACGCTTCAAATTTTCGGTAATCCTCAAAAGTAATCTTCATTTCCTTCGGTCATCGAGATTCAGTAATCCTCCGAATTATGGTTCTCTTTTCACTAACCCTCGAGTATCGTGTGGTATCCTTCAATTGACGAAATGTAGTCTTCACAAAACCCCCGGCCATTGCCCCCTCGTGTTTAAAATTGGTTACATTTAAAAAGTTTTGGTGAGAGTGACATGTTCCCCAAACCCTTTCTAGTGCCAACACTAATTTACAGTAAGTTCTATTGTAGTTTACTGTAAATCCATCCAGAACTTTCGAACTATCACGCCCCATTGGCTTTAAGGCTCCGAAATTTCGACTTCGAACTTTTAAAAAAAAACTGAAGTTTGAAGTTCGAAAACGGACCAAACTTTATGAAGTTCGGCCATCTCTACCCCTAAGCAACATGCCGCAGATTTTCAGCCTGAACGACCGATATACGGTAAAAAAATCTGCTTGTGTGTACCCAGTCTAAGGAATTGGTGCGCCATCAATGAGGAGACAACACTGAGACAGAGATGTATAATTGGGTGTCTTCTGTTGATGATTAGTGAGAAAGGATTTTGTAAGCAGCATGTCTATAAAAAATGCTCACTGTCATAACCCCCCACTCTGGTCTGCCTATCTATTTATCAGTAGAGATGGGCGAAACTGCTAAAATTCATTCCCCCTGCGGATTCGCAGATTTTTGAAAAAATTCGAAAATTCGCAGAATTAAAGCATTAAAGTCAATGGGAGAGAAAAATCTGCACAGATCTGCTTAAATATAAGGTAAAATAGCAATGGTAACTTACTGTACATGCTCTCTGGACTGGGAACACATGGCTATCAATAAAACCTAAAGCTTTGTCCGTGGAATCCGGTGTCCCTCCTGCATTCCTATGGACTCACACTAGAGGTAGAGGTAAGATTGTCTCTCTCTGCAGTTCCTATTGACTCACACGGAGGGAAACACGAAACAATCACGGCAGAACACAGCAGTTACACAGATTACGCAGTTCTTGGGACAGAGGGATAATCGGAGGGGGATTGGAGTGCCTCTGCCTGGAACATGAGGGGGGACTCCTGGCCTTGGTGACACTAAGAAGGGAACTCTGGCTTGAGACATGGAGGAGGGGGCATGGCCTTGGACACTCTGGGGGCAACTTTGCCAATGTATGTATGTAATGTGGTGTATATTTAAAACGCTTCTGGAATATTGGAGTCGCACACCTCCTTCGACAAATTAAAGTGTTTTTGAAAACCACACATCAAATACAAACTTTTCGGGGTGAACGTGCCCCTTCTTCATGTGATTCAATCGCAACAAACAGTGGTGGTGAATACCCCACCTTCTACACTAAGACCCCACTGGCTCCCCTTGGGAGTGGCTAAATGCATAATTCCTAAAATATCCATAAAATTCCACATATAATCATGGTGTATAAAACCCTTAAAAGGCTGTGAATCAATAAAAATACTTAGCTGGTCCAATGTGAATGGATAACAACATAACATAGCTAGTCAAAAATAAACAGTGAGTAGCTCCTCTTTATACATGTGTAATATACAGAGGTCCTTTGCAGTGTAAACCTCACACGGATGTGTTTCCATGTAATAGTAAAACTGGTACTACAAACAAGCATAAATAATAAAAAGTGTAAATAAAAGAAGGAAATTCTTATCTGGCCAGATGTTGGCTACAGTGGCTGAATTTTAAAAATTTCTGTAAGAATTCAGAGAAAAGGGTTAAAAAAAAAGTCCATATTTCCATGGATTCCTTTAAGGGAGTAAGTGCCTTCACGAACTTACCTGCCGCTCCGTTCCCTCCGCGCCGCCTGCACTTGGCCGTTTGGGCGGCGTCTACGTCATGACGTCCGCCGCCGACACGCCGGGCGGCGCGAAAGTTTAAAAGAAAAAAGCCGGTGTCCTCCTGGACCCGTTGCCTATTGTACTTCTGCTACTCCGCTGGCTCCGTACTTACCTGCCTTGGATCCTGCTCTTATACCATGCACAAATGAAATTACAAGAAAAAATCAAAGTGCTCTGTAATTTGAACAGCCTACCCTAATTCAAGGAACCCGCCCCGAAACTTGGAAATTTCCCCCACAAACTATATATTTTTGGAATCTACACACCTTCAGCTACGTTACGGTACCATGCTTTCATACATACATGAAGAATTCCAGACCCAGTGATCCAAAGAACTCTGTGTTTTCAGGAGGTTTTGTGAAAAATAAAATAAGATGATTCAAGGATTGAAATCCTACCTAAACCCACTTGACAAGCAAAAAAACCCCACTAAATAGCACTCTTCCACATATCCTGCATCAAACGGTATGCTATATGTGTGGGTGCACACAGAGACGTGGCCACCAACTAGCTCAAATGGGACACATGCACAAATGCAATTACAAGAAAAAATCAAAGTGCTCTGTAATTTGAACAGCCTACCCTACTTCTAAGGAAACCGCCCCGAAACTTGGAAATTCCCCCCACACACTATATATTTTTGGAATCTACACGCCTTCAGCTATGTTACGGTACCATGCTTTCATACATACATGAAGAATTCCAGACCCAGTGATCCAAAGAACTCTGTGTTTTTAGGAGGTTTTGTGAAAAATAAAATAAGATGATTCAAGGGTTGAAATCCTACCTAAACCCACTTGACAAGCAAACGTAACGTAGCTGAAGGCGTGTAGATTCCAAAAATATATAGTTTGTGTGGGGAATTTCCAAGTTTCGGGGCTGTTGCCTTAGAAGTAGGGTAGGCTGTTCAAATAGCACTAAATAGCACTCTTCCACATATTCTGCATCAAACGGTATGCTGTATGTGTGGGTGCACACAGAGACGTGGCCACCAACTAGCTCAAATGGGACACATGCACAAATGCAATTACAAGAACAAAATCAAAGTGCTCTGTAATTTCAAACAGCCCCAAAACTTGGAAATGCCCCCCACAAATAAAGCCCCCCACTAAATATCAATCTCCCACATGTCCTGAATCAAACGGTATGCCATATGCGTAGATGCACACAGAGACGTGGCCACCAACTAGCTCAAATGGGACGCATGCACAAATGCAATTACAAGAAAAAAATCAAAGTGCTCTGTAATTTGAACAGCCTACCCTACTTCTAAGGCAACAGCCCCAAAACTTGGAAATTCCCCACACAAACTATATATTTTTGGAATCTACACGCCTTCAGCTACGTTACGGTACCATGCTTTCATACATACATGAAGAATTCCAGACCCAGTGATCCAAAGAACTCCGTGTTTTTAGCAGGTTTTGTGAAAAATAAAATAAGATGATTCAAAGGTTGAAATCCTACCTAAACCCACTTGACAAGCAAAAACCCACTAAATAGCAATCTCCCACATATCCTGCATCAAACGGTATGCTATATGTGTGGGTGCACACAGAGACGTGGCCACCAACTAGCTCAAATGGGACGCATGCAAAAGTGTAATTACAAGAAAAAAATCAAAGTGCTCTGTAATTTCAAACAGCCCCAAAACTTGGAAATGCCCCCCACAAATATCAATCTCCCACATGTCCTGAATCAAACGGTATGCCATATGCGTGGATGCACACAGAGACGTGGCCACCAACTAGCTCAAATGGGACACATGCACAAATGCAATTACAAGTAAAAATCAAAGTGCTCTGTAATTTGAACAGCCTACCCTACTTCTAAGGAAACAGCCCCGAAACTTGGAAATTCCCCCCACAAACTATATATTTTTGGAATCTACACACCTTCAGCTACGTTACGGTGCCATGCTTTCATACATACATAAAGAATTCCAGACCCAGTGATCCAAAGAACTCTGTGTTTTTAGGAGGTTTTGTGAAAAATAAAATAAGATGATTCAAAGGTTGAAATCCTACCTAAACCCACTTGACAAGCAAAAAAACCCACTAAATAGTAATCTCCCACTAAATAGCAATCTCCCACATCTCCTGAATCAAACGGTGTGCCATTTGCATGGGTGCAAATAGAGACGAGGCCACCAACTAGCTCAAATGGGACGCATCTAGAAGTGCAGTTACAAGAAAAAACACCACAACCCACCCCACACACACACACACTCTCCCCCTTTTAGTGGTATTTTAGTGAAAACCGGTTAGTATGGAGAGTTACACACGTTTTTACACACTTTACTGATCCTAAAAATTTAGTCCGGTCCTAACCAATCAGATCTTATTTAACATTTGAAAGCTACCATCTGATTGTTTGGGGCAAAATTAGCCCCATTTTAAATGATAAGAACTTTTGATGAATCTCCCTATTAGTTCCTTAAACATCAGTGGGAAAACTCTTTTGTTAGTTGCCAATACTATAAATATAGTAATTTACATATACCTTAGCAAAAAATACAAAACAGACAAATCAACTCTTAGATTCATTTTTCAGGATGGTACCAAGCAGAGCACTAAATTTTCCAGTGAGTTAACATCTTTTCCCATGCAGCAATTAAGTTCTTCTAAAGATTATCACTAAAATGACAATTATGTTTATGTAATGAGGTGTCTACAGGGCTGGTTTGACTATAGGGGTAATTGTCCAGGGCCCCAATTCCTAATAGAGACTACTGTGGGCTTCTAATAGTCAAGGGAATAGGAGTGCCCCTTAAAAATATGTTTTGACTGGAGCCCCACAGACTTAAAACTGGCCTTGATTGTCTGGTGAAGAATTTCTATAGTACATTAATGTACATCAAACCTAAAAACATCTTTATCAAATTTTAGTTATTTATAAAAAGAATCCGAAACAGTCTCGATGACTGTGTGGCAAAGCATTTCTTATATCTACAGCTCTTTGTCAAAATAGTCCACTTACATGCTGCATAAATGTAGCCAACACAAAGCACCTGTCCAATAGGTCTATGATGAGAAATCAGGTGATAATAGAATTTCTGTGCAGAGTATGAGGCAGAGTAGAGGCACAGTATGCCTATTACAGAAGGCTAAATTGACTTGTTAAAGGGTCAAAGGACAAATAATATGGAAACATTGAAAAAGCGGTTATTCAGTCTGGGCAAAATAATAATGCTACAGTATCAGAGCAAAGGCTCATCAACCTGAAGATTTTTCAATGCTGCTATCACAGAATCACCTGTCATTTTTGAAGCTATGGACCAGCAGGTAAGGTTCTTGCATTTTAATTTCAGATACGGGTAATGGTGTTGCAGTTCCCGCATGACACTAAACTGCCCTTTGTGCTGATATCTGTTTGGGAATCGAGTGCTCGCCCCTCTATGAAACAATTAAGCCCAACAAAAAAGCTGGGCAACACCAGGTACTCTCGTAGTTTACACATAAAAGTAATATCCAATCTCCCGACTGTCAGCTCTCCTGTCACACTTGATTGCCCTGGTAAATGCAGCCATTTATAGATCCAGGGGGCATTCACATAAGCTACCCCTGTTTGGTTGTCATAGCCCTGCTGACCAGATTGTGATTGTCATGCAGGACATTATGGTTTTGTGCCCTTGTGAAAGCTGAAGTTTCTCTATACAATGCATTATTATTATAATTAATTAATCGGGTTTTAGGTAGCACATTTTTTAATGGATCCTTACAGGTAGTAGAGCCACTAATCTGTTTCAGGCCTAGGCCCCTCTGCTGTGATGTATCTGTATTTTGGATTTCAATTGCATCTTACAATGACATTTCAATTCTAATGTAAATTGCAGGAACAGGGGCCCACTGTGCATTGCGATCTGTTTTTCTTGTCATAACTAGAGATGGCCGTAACTTGTTCAGACCGTATTTTAGTTTTTCGTTTATATTTGGTAACCCTCAAAAATAACCTTGAAAGTTCGATAACCCTCGAAAATACGATCAGAACAACTTAGTTGGAAAATTATTTGCATAGTTTTCATGCCCTTTAAACCTACTAGTAGAAGTTTCTTGTGATAAAAATTAGAGATAAGCAGGGAGATTCACCCAGAGGCGCAAGCTCTCTGGACAAATTTCCCGTACCAGATTTACCAGAGGCTGCGCGGTTTTAGGTAAATCTTACCCGCAACGTAAGTATTTAACGCAAGATATCTGCTGGCATCAAATACTTACGTGCAATCGGCTGTGCAGACTCTGTTAAATAGGTTTGCGGCGGCTGCGCAAGAGTTTCTTCCAGTTCTCACGCAGCCACCGCAAACCGAGGCTTAAAGTCACGCTAACTGATCGTAAATCGGTTAGCGCGACTTTAAGAGGAGAAAGGAGTGCTGCATGGCCACAGCACTCCCTGTTAAATTTGGACGACAGAATTTCACTTGTCCTTTAAAGATCTTTATTAATTTCCTCCCTCAAACAAGTAACAATGGAATTTAACATGAAGATCTGCATTGCCCTAATGATAGTGATAGAATCACACTTACTGCGGGGAGATTCTACCACTGGGCATCCGATTTGGGCTGCAATGTGTTCCAACGCCTGGGAATCCCAGTCTAGTCTCCGGGCAATCACATGTAGATAGGTAAGTTTAGGTGGAGGAACAGATCCAGAACAAATTTTCAGACCAATTCTATATTACTACTTTACAGTATTTATTCTGACAGAGGATGTAGAAGCCCAGATAAAGGAAATGAAAAAGTTTAGAGAAAATAAAAACAGGTAAAGGAAAGAAATGTGAAAACAAAATATTATAATTTGTCTCAATTGATATAAGAATATCTTCCCAGGAACTCCAAAAAAGCACCAAGCTAAAACCATCTAACCACTTTAATGGGATTCAAACTATACACAATTAGGATTACCTGAATAGAAATGGAAAATCTGTAAAAGTATTTTCGGGTTGTTGTGACCTGTTCAATATAATCAGTCACGCATCCAGTCAAATCTAAAAACACAAAATAATGCTGGCCAATACTAAGTGATTCCTATAGATCATAATAACTATTTGAAGGACATAGTTGACACATGAAAGAGCTTTTGCCATTATATTATTTTTTTTTCTGCACATCTAGGACAGATTGTCAAGCATTTGTTAGAAGCTAGCTTTTTATCTTTAATGGACAAAACAAATAATGTGCAGGAAACAAATAAAAACAAAAATAAAAAAACATCAGCAGGTCCCATTTTATGTAAAAGATTCAAGTAATCAGACCTTGGCTTGTATTGTATTGTTGCTAGGAAACGGTTCCTAGGGGCAAAGAAAATATTGTACAGCATTACAGTTCAGCTGTCCCCACCAGATAACATTTTTGTATTTTATAGCACATACTGTACTATTCAACTAAACACAACAAGTCTTATATACTAAAAAAATCCAGTGGTGTTGGAGACTGTTCTTAATTGCTTCAGTTCAACTTAAGTAATACACAAATCTTTTCTTTCTGTCAGGTCCTAAAGTGAAAAAAATGAAACTTATTTCAGTGTGTGTGCAAATCATTTAAAGGTTATCTCATTAATGATAAACATTGTTCTTTACAAATGGTTATTTCCCAAATCAATGAAATTATTGATAGGAGAATTATTTTCTCTCTTCCTGGATTAATCCCACTGCACATTCTCTAGTTTAATAAACCAGTTTAGGGGGCAGAAACTGTACTAATGTACTGTAAGAGATTAGTCTATATTTTTATTAAATGTCCAACCCCCAAACATTGACCTCGCAAGGTTTACAGCGCTCAAAGACCTCCCCAAATGAACTTAACAGACTTCGTTCCTCCACTGCCTTTTGCTTAACTTCCGTGGCTTTTCCGTGCACAGAAGTTAAGAAGATGGGGCTCAACCAGCATCCGCTCCTGTGATTGGCTAAGGCTGGTAAGTACATTTAGGGACATCTTTGAGTGCTGTAAACCTTGCGAGGTCAATGTTTACAGCAATTTCCTACAACATATACAAATTTAGTTTGGGGGTTAGACATACCCCCAAGGGATTTTTTATGTTAAGGGATAACATAAAAAGACAAGTGATATAAGTCCAGGAACCGTGTGAGTTAAGGTGGCTGTATCTTTTAATCAGAAATAGCATTATCATTCCACATATTTTCAGTATATGGTGCACATAGGTTATACAACTCCATCAAGGAGGATACAACCGAACAAGTGAGAAATTAAATCATGTATGCAGTATTAAATCAAGAGGAGTGGGAGTTGAAATAAGAATGGGGTAGGTGGTGGCAGATGGAACATAAGGCTAAAATATGTAGGGTTTAATGGAATCAGCCAGCCTGACATAAGTCCATCAACCAGCCTACAGCTAGTCCACTTTCCAGCCAATCCACCAACCAGCTTGTCAGACAGTTTGCCAAACCAGTCCATCAGCCAGCAACATTTAATGGCTATAGTTTTGGCCACATCCAAAGTAAGTTTTGCTGGGGAGGGGACACAATCTAGAAACACTTCTAGATCTAGAAAAAGCAAAATGCACCGATCAGCAAAAGGGGCTGGACCAACAGCCTTGTCTGTGATTTCTGTAAATAACAAAGCGGGGAGGAGAGCTCCACTGCACATGCCACACACCTCTTAGAGGAGCAGGAAGAGGCAGATACGTATTACACACAGAGAGGCTTCCTACTCTTCAGTTTCCTGGAGTTTCATAAGGCCATGAAGAATAAACATATGGAGCAAAAGAGAAAGGTAGAGATCTTTTAACACTGTACATTGGGCTTAACAGTGGGGCAAATTTTAGTTGGGGAGGGTGAAAAAAAAGGAAAAAAAAGGTTAAAATTTGCTTGACTTGGTTTACTTTGGTATTGGCATCAGGTTCCTGTAATCACAATAATGTATACTAAACCCCTTTGATTATAATTTATGAAAGTGCATGGATATTATGATATAGTTTGGGGCCGTGTATCAATGGGATTTCCCTACCGAAAACCCCAATCCCCTCCACCTACACCTGTGACATGTGTATATATAAAAGCAATACCTTAAATTCAATGGTAGGTAGTAATCAAATTACCTTATACCTGTAGCTATCAGCAGAGTGTGTTAGTACAGCTGGGGCAGCCACTGTCCTACAGCACCTGGTGGCTAAAGGTATAAGCACATATTATATCCCTACAAAACAAAATCCAAAACAAAAGACATGAACGTAAAAAGCTTCAACATCATCCAGAGCTTCTAACAGTACGATTATGATAGATTGTTTAGATTGTAAGCTCTTAAGGGCAGGGCTAAATGTGAATGTATCATTGTAATTATAAACCACTACAGAAGATGTTGGCGATATATAAATCCATAATAATAATAATATAACCCACAATCTCTATTAAAGATGATGAGTCTGCCAGCCATAACCTAGTATAGGTAATATTAAGATTATTTCAGATGTACTGTTAAAAATATGTTCGCAACACACTGCTTCTAAATTAGATGTACAGTTCATCAATGTAGACAGCACTCCCTGGGTATTATGTCACATTATTTCCCAGGTTAAGGCATCAAACAGCACACTTCCATTCAGGCTTGGTTTGTTTATTTTAGCATAAAATGCTTTTATTACACCTTTTTGAAATACTGTAGTACTCTCTCTAGGATGTTAACATTAAAGTCTTAAACATGTGTCCCTTTCCTTAACTCCTGACCTGAGGGATTGGCACTTCTGTGCTGGGACATATGTTAGTGCAGCTGCTGTTTAGACTCCCCCACATAAAAATCAGAGCGCTCTTCACTGCACAGCACTGCAAATAAGACATTTCTCTGTTTGTGTTTCGCATTGAATACGGTGTCTTACAAAAACTATTTTTAATTTCTCTGACTAGCCCTGCTTCATATGGGATAACCATGTTATGTCTACTGACACGTTTCTCACCTTCATTTGCTTATTTTTCTTAACACTGAAGAAAGTTCATAATGACATTTGCTGCATGTTTGGGGTCAGTGTCCTATTGCAGAATACATTTTGGACCAATCAGATGATTCCCTTATGGTATAGCATGGTGAACATTAAAGGCTATAAACCGCCATCATGATTCACTGCTTACAAAGCACTGGTAAGGCCTCATTTGCAATATGCGGCGAAGTTTTGGAATCCCATATACAAAAAGGACATCTTGGAAATGGAAGGTGTTCATTTTGATATGATCACTTTATATTAATATACTATTGGGCCAAATAATAAACTCTGTGGTGCATTGTTCCCCAATAGGACACGTGGACATCCTTTAAGATTAGAAGAAAAGAAGTTTCATCTTCGGGTTAGGAAAGGTTTCTTTACAGTGAGAACAGTGAAGCTGTAGAAATGTCCGCAAACTGATGTGGTAATGAAAAGTTGCGAGGGCCAAACTCACTGAAATCTGTTCTGCTTGCAGATTGGTGGATTAGTGATCCAAAGAACTCTGTGTTTTTAGGAGGTTTTGTGAAAAAGAAAATAAGATGATTCAAAGGTTGAAATCCTACCTTAAACCCACTTGACAAGCAAAAAAACCCCACAAAATAGCAATCTCCCACATCTCCTGAATCAAACGGTTTGCCATTTGCATGGGTGCAAATAGAGACAAGGCCACCAACTAGCTCAAATGGGACGCATCTAGAAGTGCAGTTACAAGAAAAAACACCACAACCCACCCCACACACACACACACTCTCCCCCTTTTATTGGTATTTTAGTGAAAACCGGTTAGTGTGGAGAGTTACACACGTTTTTACACACTTTACTGATCCTAAAAATTTAGTCCGGTCTTTTTTTGGTACCTCTGCAAAATTTCCTTATAATATAGGCTTAGTTTCCCGTGAAATCATACAAATAAGTATCTGCATTTACTTTACCGATATAACTGGGGACATTGGGAAGCTTGGAGAAGACAAGGTTTTTTGCTAATTTATAGTTTAAGGTAAAAAAAAAAAAAAAAAGGTGTGTGTATCACTTTAAGATTTTTTTAATGTGCATTCCCCCTTTTTTTTTTTTTGATCATTCCCAAAGATTATCATCAAATCATCTTTGGGAATGATAATGAACTTGGAATGCGGGCCCGTTTTCCAATTTGAAATCCGATCGGAAAAATCACTTCCCGGAAATCATTTTCCAGGAAGTGATTTTTCATTCATTGGCAAAGATCAATAATTTGGTGATCAGAAGTGATCACCAAATTTTGATCTCTGTCCCCATTTTTTTTCTAAGTCTTCGCTAAGTAGCAAAGACTTAGAAAAAATCCTATTTGTGAATGGAACTTTGAGTTCCATTCACAAAATGTATAGTAAAAGCTGTCAGCATGACAGCTTGTGCTATACTAGGTACTGCAGCATGATCTGGAGACCAGGGGAAGCCTAAGGGAAGACCCCGGAGAAGCAGGAAATCATGTGATCTCACCGGGGTTTCCCTTATCAAACGGACCTGCTCTTCCTCCTGTGCTGCCGGCTGCTGCTCCTGGCTCCTGCAAGAAAAAGGTAAGTTATCTCCCGATCCCCACATCGGTTTTGCACAAAACTTATGGGGGATCGAGGGGGCTAGGGGGGGAGTTGAATTCTGCCCACTGATCGCCCCTAGTGCAGGCAGATTTTTTTTTTTAAAGGGGAAAGCACAGATCGTATATTCACGATCTGTGGCAGTTAAAGCATTCTCTGCACAGATCGTGAATATACGATCTGTGGCAGTCAAAGGGTTAAAGACAAATAACATAAATAACAAAATACAGATAGTTCTTGTCTATAAATAAACATTTCTGTACATCACATGTATAAAAGAAACTGTACAATGTTTGTAAGATCAATCAAGACTGTTACAACAGAATATGGTATAAAGTAATAAAACATCTTAAACACTCCTGCTGCAGGTTTCACAAATAACCAATTAAACTCAGACTATGCAATCAGATTCCACCCTGTTACTTTACACAGCATAACAGCAGACAGGTATTCTTAAGGCTACTTGTTTTATTTAACAATATCATAGGGGTAGGAAAGTCTAGTCACCTTGTCTGTAGGAAAAACAGTAAATAGAAAAAGAGGTTCGCTGGCCAGCAATAGAGGAAAGACAGAGGACACACCAAATAAATATAAAAAGTTAGTTTTGGGGGTGGACTTGCCCTTTAAAGTTTACCGCAAATCTAGTAAACTTCGGGATGCCCGACACAATTCAGGATTCTAGGGCAGATCTCATCCCCAATTAACTTACCTCACGACATTTGTGGGGGTTATTGTTTTGCAATAAGGGGATATTGCAAAACGTCCATAAAAAATAAATAAATGTGAGGTTTTGTACCCAGTTGCTAAAGGGGAAGTTGATATGATATGCTTTAAAGTTAAAGGGGAAGTTGATATGAAACTTAAGCATATCACATCAACTTCCCCTTTAACACGTATCACACCAACTACCCCTTTAAGGCTTATCACACCAACTTCCCCTTTAAGGTGAATCACACCATCTTCCCCTTAAATGCATATCACATCAACTTTCCTTTTTATGCGTATCACACCAACTTCCCCTTTAGCGCATATTATATGAACTACCCCTTTAACACGTATCACATCAACTACCCCTTTAAGGCTTATCACGCCACCTTCCCATTTAAAGGAGAACTCCACCCTCATAAGAACATCTTTTAGAAAGAATGGCCTCTTTAAAATATGTTGATATATCCTAATTTGTCCTATGAATTCATTACTGTATGCCTGCTATGCTTCTGGATGCCTCATGGAAACTGAGTAATTTAGAAACCTCTACTGAGCCTGTACTGAACCTGGGCATGCTCAGAAGAGGCAGACAAGGGATTAACATTCAGTCATTGGCTGTGATGTCAACTG
This sequence comes from Hymenochirus boettgeri, assembly GCA_019447015.1. NCBI lineage: Eukaryota > Metazoa > Chordata > Amphibia > Anura > Pipidae > Hymenochirus > Hymenochirus boettgeri. The sequence continues at coordinate 101,397,717 of CM033475.1, read as the reverse complement.
TGAAATCTATAACTGACAGTTGCTAACTGGAAGAACAAGGAAGCAGAAACAGGACATTGTGCAGGTTTTCAGGTTAGACTTCAGATTTAAAACTATTACCGTTTAGGGTTTTGGGGGTGGTTTACCTGTATATAAGTTTTCATTTTGGGGCTGGACTTGCCCTTTAAGGCGTATCACACCAACTTTCTCTTTAACACGTATCACACCAACTTTCCCTTTAAGGCGTAACACACCAACTTCATCTTTAATGCATATTGCATCAACTACCCCTTTAACTTGTATCACACAACTTTCCCTTTAAGGCATATCGCACCAACTTCCTCTTTAGCGCGTATCGCATCCACTCCCCCTTTAGCGCGGATCACATCAACTTTCCCTTTAGCATGTATCGCATTAACTTCCCCTTTAGAGCGCATCCCATTTACTTACCCTTTAACAATGGGGTAGATCTTGCATTAATTTATTTTTTACTGCTATCGATCAAATTGAATTATTGACACACAATGTCCCCCAGAAAAAAAATTTTCCTTAAAAAATGACACATGGAAAAGAAAGGTGAGTGAAAAGAGTGTGTACGTGGCCTTTAATACTGGGGTTTCAGTAGTTTGTGGGAAAAAGAGACACAAAGTGTGAAGTAAAATGAACCCCTTACAGTGCAGCTGTATTGCAGTGTCATCCTATTCACAGCTCTTATTGTCTTTCCTTAAGTAAAATTTTACATATTTCCTTAGCTGCCTTCTCTGAACTCTCAATCTTGACTCTGGGTGAACCACAAGTGAGAAGAGGAGACTGAGCGTGTGGTTACATGACATTGTTACATCACATGGTCTGCTGCTCCTCATGATTGACAGCTCTATCCTCCTATCACAGCAACAACAGAACAAAATGAAGCAACTGCCCTGAACAATCTGTGATATTTGGAAGGCGCGATTAACTTGATTCACTCAATTCACCACCAGATGGCAGCATTTTTGAAAAAAGGCGGTACAGAGGCATTTTTAAAAGTTGTAAAGTAGCCTATGCTTTTCCCCAGGTCCTTATACATAATTTCCCCAGCTATTTGGAAGTTTTTCTGGAACATACAAATATACACACATATAGAATAATGGTATATAGTGTCCTTATACACACAAACCCAAAATGGGTGCTGATCTCCCGAAAACTCCCCACTTCCAAGGGAGGTAGATTCAAACGATTCTGGAATATTGGAGTCGCACACCTTCGTAGAATTCAAAGTGTTTATTGAAAACCACACATCAAAATACAACGTTTCGGGGGAACGTGCCCCTTCTACAGGTGATGCCATCGCAACAAACAGTGGTGGTGAAATACCCAACCTTCTACATAAGACCACTCCCCTTGGGAGTGGCTAAAGTGCATAATTACTAAAATATCCATAAAATCCACATATACCTCATGGTGTATAAAACCCTAAAAAGCTGTGAATCAATAAAAATACTTAGCTGGTCAATGTGAATGAATAAAAAATACATAGCTAGTCACAAAAATAAACAGTGAGTAGCTCCTCTTTATACATAGTGTAATATACAGAGGTATGTGCAGGTGAGTAAACCCTCAACACGGATGGTGTGTCATGTAAGAGTAAAATCTGGTAATAAAAACAATCATAATAATAAAAAGTGTAAATAAAAGAAGGAAATTCTTATCTGGCTCAGATGTGGCTAAAGTGCTGAAGTGGAAAAAGTGCTGAAGATGCAGAGAAAAGGGTTAAAAAGTCCATATTCCATGGATATCCTGTAGAGGGAGTAAGTGCCTGTCACGAACTTACCTGCCGCTCCGGTCCCGCGCCGCACTGCACTTCCGGGTGGGCGGCGTCGACGTCATGACGTCACGCCGCCGACACGCCGGGCGGCGCGAAAGTTTAAAAGCCGGTGTCCTCCTGGACCCGGTGCCCGATTGTAGCATTCTGCTACCTCCCTGGCTCCTGTACTTACCTGCCTTGGATCCTGCTCCTTATACTTACCTTGCCTGCATCCAATACCTACCTTGCCTGTATCCAGTACCTATCTTACCTGTTTCAGTGTCTCACCTTGCCTGCATCCAGTTACTTACCTAGCCAGCATTCAGCCTACAGTTCCCAGCAGCACCTTTGGACCAGCCTACAGTACCCAGCAGCACCATTGTTCCAGCAGTCAGCCTACAGTTCCCAACAGCACCATTGTTCCAGTAACAGCCTACAGTACCCAGCCGAACCTTGTTCCAGTATCCAGCCTACATTTCCCAGCAGCCTCTGTATCCTGCACCTTCCGGACTGTCAGCCTCCTCCTAAAAGCGTACTGTGAGTACCCGGCCGTCCGGCCATTTATTACAGTGCCTCTCTGAAGAATAGTGAAGATACATATTAACGAAGTTGCAACTGAAGGAAGCTACTCTCGGCCGTCTGCAATATAACAATAGGAACACTATATAATACACAAGGCTCTGGACTTACAATGGAGAGCTGCAGTGGCGAGAATCCTTATTAGAATCACTCAGTGACGTCACTGAGTGATTAGTTCCATTATTAGCGCCACTGCAGCTCTCCATTCCTAAAATTACATACAAATATTTGTCCTACCTCTTTTCCTGCCACCCCGGAATCCAACAATTGTCCAACAATTGTCCACAAAGCACAGGAACGGATCGGCACATAAAGAAATAATCAAAAACTCGGAGGAAAGCTAGGCGCGCTCGTAGGAAAGCCGGGCGCGCTCACGGGAAAGCCGGGCGCGCTCGTGAAAAGCCGTGCACATTACGGCACATGAGGAAGAAATGAAGTACTCGGGGGAAAGCTGGGCGCGCTCGGGTGAAAGCCGGGCGCGCACATGCACTGTACAAAGGCGCGAACAAACAGAATAAACCAAAATGAACAAAACAGGGGTAAACAGAAAGCATATAAAACAAAAACAACTGAAATAAACCTAAAAACAGCACACTACCGTATAAATAAAAATAAAATACATAATAACTAAAGCACAAACAACAACAACAAAAAAACCCTACAAAACTAAAATTAACATATAAACAAAAAAATAAACATAACCAGAATCAAACCAAATGTAACTGACATAACCAAGTTACCAATTACCACAAAGACACATACAAGACTGAATACAACTACAGGTAACTAAAAAAAAAATACAAACAAACAAATATCATTTCATTTATTTATTCTTCCATATTTTAAATGAAAACACTTATCTTTTATAGAAACTGAAAGAAAAAGAAACCAGCATAAAAAAATAACCAAACAAAATAAGGTAATTATACAAAATAATAGAAACAAAAATAAATAAAATGTACTTTATTATAATTAATGTTAAATATTTTTACAGAAACAAAATAAAACCAAACCAAACAAAAATCAAAGGATGGCTACCAAAATACAGGTAAATATGTATACAAATTAGCAACATAAGAAAAAAAAACAACAACAACAAATAATTAAACATAACATTCTCTTCAAAGGTACCACATAAAAACAAAGAACATACTGACAGAAGTGAAGGAAAAGAAGCAGAAGAAAACCAAAACAGATTCCAAATCCCAACAGAAGAAGAACACAAAAAATTTATTGAACAACAGCAAAACATAAACACAATCAAAAAAACAAATTCAGATGTATCATTGCTGCAGAATTACCTAGATACAATAAATGAAAAGAGAAAAATACAAGACATACCACATAATGACTTAGACAATATAATATCAACATTTATAATGGCAGTAAGAAGAAAAGATCACACGGAATACGAGCCTCATACACTTAGATGCATTTTAGGAAGTTTAGACAGACACCTTAAGTCCCATAAATATCCGCATCACATTTTACATGGATTACCAGACGACTTCCCACTAACTGGACAAACAATATCAGCTAAAATGAAATTCCTAAAAAAACAAGGGAAAGGCAACAAACCAAACAAAGCACAAGCACTGACAGACGACGACATTAACACACTTTACACATCAGGAACACTTTCACTAGACAACCCAACATCACTACTAAATTCAATATTCTTTCACATAGCCATACATTACGCACTAAGAACAAAAGAACAATACGACTTACAATGGGGGGACATCACACTACACACAGATACTACAGGGAACAGATACCTAGAATACACAGAAAGACAGACCAAAACAAGGACAGGAGAGAACCCAAAAGATACAAGACTTGTAAATCCCCGCATGTATGAATTACCCAACAATCCAGATAGGGACCCAATTACTGCATACCTGAAATATAAAGAAAACCGTCCACAATCCATGTTAATCCCAGAATCCCCATTTTACCTAGCCCCAAATATATATTACAAATCTGATTACCCAAGATGGTACAGACAGATGAAAATTGGTATAAATAAAATTCGATCCATGTTAACAAACATGAAATTGACAGCTGCCCTACCAGAAGATAAAAAAATAACAAACCATTCTACACGCAAAACAACGATACAAAAACTAGTTGCACAAAACATCCCCCCCAATGAAATAATGCAAATTTCTGGCCATAAAAACATATCAAGCATTAACAACTATGCAAGTATTACTGAAACACAGCAGCAACATATATCACATATATTAAATAGTAACTTAGCAAATATACCAAAAAAGAACACAGAAACAAGAAACAACCAACCAACAACATCAACATACAATGATGAAGACATAAACATACAAACAAAAAAACCAATACATACTATATTTGGTGACAACTGTGCCTTTAATAACTCACAAATATCAATAAATATATATACAAACAAAACAAAAAACTCAACAAAAAGAAAAAGAATTCTGGAAACATCTGATTCTGACTAAATGACTATTAAAATTTGAACAATGAATGTTTAAACATATATCTAACGTAAAGATTTCAAATATAGTTAAAATGTTTAACAATGTTTTTTTAATGTTTTTAAATGCAACATGCAATTGAAAACTAAAAAAAAATAAAAGTTACATAAATTCTTTTCACCAGCTATTATCACTGTACTTATTTAAAATAAAAACTTGTGTATTATAAGAAATAATACCCCCTTACAGTGTATATACGGCTATATGCCACCTTCGGAGTTCCCTGACCTGTATAAAAGCACTCGGCCTACGGCCTCGTGCTTTTATATGGCAGAAACTCCTCGGTGCATAATAGCCTTATATTACACTGTAAGGGGGCATTATCCCTTATATAATGAACAGATATAATAATTGAAACAACAGAACAGATAAAAAGCAGGATACATAGTGTAACTCTAAAAATACTAAATAGATTATTCCAACCCGATATCATACAATACCATGAATTACAGTGTAGTCTTAGTTACTATTCATCCCAGTAATAATGGATTATAAAAAGCATGACCATTAATTTCTTCTGTTTAACCCCTTAGGAAACCAAAGTTTCTAGTCTATCAATCCAAAAGCTTTCCCTTTGCAATAACAACGGTCAAAGTCACCTCCTCTCTGGTTCTTGCTCACTACTTCCAATGTCAGCCATCTTAGTTGTGAGGCTTTTGTGTTTATTCAGAACATGAGAGGAGGTGACTTTGACCGCTTGTTATTGCAAAGGGAAAGCTTTTGGATTGATAGACTAGAAACTTTGGTTCCTAAGGGGTTAAACGAAGAAATTAATTGGTCATGCTTTTTATAATCCATTATTACTGGGATGAATAGTAACTAAGACCTACACTGTAATTCACTGGTCTATTGTATGATATCGGGTTGGAATAATCTATTTAGTATTTTTAGAGTTACTACTATGTATCCTGCTTTTTATCTGTTCTGTTGTTTCATATTTATTATATCTGTTCATTATATAGTGTTCCTATTGTTATATTGCAGACGGCCGAGAGTAGCTTCCTTCAGTTGCAACTTCGTTAATATGTATCTTCACTATTCTTCAGAGAGGCACTTACTCCCTCTACAGGATATCCATGGAATATGGACTTTTTAACCCTTTTCTCTGCATCTTCAGCACTTTTTCCACTTCAGCACTTTAGCCACATCTGAGCCAGATAAGAATTTCCTTCTTTTATTTACACTTTTTATTATTATGATTGTTTTTATTACCAGATTTTACTCTTACATGACACACCATCCGTGTTGAGGGTTTACTCACCTGCACATACCTCTGTATATTACACTATGTATAAAGAGGAGCTACTCACTGTTTATTTTTGTGACTAGCTATGTATTTTTTATTCATCCACATTGACCAGCTAAGTATTTTTATTGATTCACAGCTTTTTAGGGTTTTATACACCATGAGGTATATGTGGATTTTATGGATATTTTACTAATTATGCACTTTAGCCACTCCCAAGGGGAGTGGTCTTATGTAGAAGGTTGGGTATTTCACCACCACTGTTTGTTGCGATGGCATCACCTGTAGAAGGGGCACGTTCCCCCGAAACGTTGTATTTTGATGTGTGGTTTTCAATTGCTGTAAAGTTTGTTTTGGAGCACTTATTTGGGCCAAATAAATATAAAAAGTTAGTTTTGGGGGTGGACTTGCCCTTTAAATGGGTCAGGTTAGGCAGGTGCAGGATCTTTAGAAAAACCGGGCAACGCCAAGAACTCTGCTAGTTTATATATATATATATATATATATATATATATATATATACTATAGATAGATTTTACCTATAGGGAATGCAGATGTATTAGAACTTATTCTTATTCCTTGTTTGCAGATACATTAAATATTCTAATGTGTTGTTCCTTTAATTGAGATCATTGCTTAAAAACAAACAAACAACATGCTGGAAGAATTAAATAGGTCCAGTCAACTTAAAAGAGAAATGCACTGAAAATTCTAAATTCTAAACTTGTAGCAATAACTATTTTTATTTCATTTAAAGAAGAATTAAAGTGTAAATATCAAAAATTCAAAACTCAGAAATCCAAAACCCTGAATGGATGACACATATTCTATAACTTGCCAGGTCACATGTTACTGCCAGAATTGGATCTCTTCCTCTGTTGTGACGTTTGGGCTTTTGTTGTGACCTCTACTTTATATCAAATGCATGAAAATGTTTATTTCATGTTCAGAACTCATTTATATTATAAATCAGTGGTGGCGAACCTATGGCACGCATGCCAGAGGTGGCATTCGGAGCCCTCTCTGTGGGCACTAGTGCACAGCAGAATTCACCAGAGTTTGAACTCATGCTGTAACACATGCTGTAACATTCAGCTCTGCTTGAGTCCCTGTTTTGGATCTCAAACTCCTGTCTAATAATGTTGGGGTTAATGGTCACTAGATCTGAAATTCCTGTGTGGTAATGTAGAGGTTAATAGGTAATCTATAATCGATTCTATCTACTGTATTGGTCTGTGTCTATTTGAGTTGTTTTTTCTAAAGTAAAAACTCTGTTATTCAGGTTAAATGATCATATTGGCGCTATGCAATGAAAAGTGGGGTTTTAGGTTTAAGTTTGGGCACTCGGCCTCTAAAAGTTTCTCCATCACTGTTATAAATCATTATAAAAACTATTTCATACACCAGGAACAAAAGCAATTAAACTAAGTAACATTCACATTGGTTTTCAATTTAAATCACTGTATTAAAGGGTAACATTAAAAGGCCTATATCATATTTTTTCATCAATCCATGGGTGAACACTTTTTCTGTAGCAATAATAAAGACACGATGATTCCACAACTGGTAACCGACATGGCCACAAACTGCACAGAAAATATCACTGTTATTTTTTAAGGTGTGTTTTTTTTTTTTGGAGCATTTGAGTCTTTTATATCAATAAGATACCGGGCAGCTATAGAGCTTAATGATTTCATTCTTGTCTGAATGAGCCCTTAGTCCTCCAGTGCATTTAATGATCTACATGTGGTGCGATGTTGCCAGTTTGAAGTCGGCACCATCCATAATAGATATTTAAAGGTTATTATACATTTAAATACAGCAAGATCCCACTGCTTCAAAACTTTTTTCAGATTTTATATCTGGGCTGTAGATCCTGAGAAATCATCATTTTAATCACAGCATTTACAGGGAAAGACCTGTCACTCCAGGAGCAGAAATTGTAATATGTAACCCATTAATGACCTCACTAGGATCTTTAGCTGCCTGCCAGAACACTTACTGCAACAATTAAGAGAATCAGCAGAGAAAAGAAGGCAGGGGGAGGGAGGGGGAGATGTGTAAGCAGAGCAGTGTCCATGGTGAGGCTGTGTAGAACTTATCACACTAAAAAAAGGCAGTGAGTAAGGGAGGGTGGGTGCAATTAGGAGCACTCACTAAACATTAATAATTTAATGACAAAGCAAGCACAGATAAATATGTGAGTACCACCATTTTACTTCTCTCAAATTGTAGTTTCAGATAATGTAAAGTTGTTTCAGTGAGTATAGTCACCCTTTTAAATAAAGCAATACGTACATTAATGTAGATCACGATCAAATTAGCCTGCATTTAGCCTTACTTTAACTTATTTTCCCTTTAAATAAGATGGCAATCCCACAGATAAACAGTAGATGGTAGCAAAACTATACAAGTAAATGTTCTGATCATTTGGCTGGAGAAATAATTAATTGCTTTTTCTAAGATATTTAACAAATAACCAGGGTTATTCAATAAAAGTTCTTATCGTTTAAAATGGTGCTAATTTTGCCCAAACCAATCAGATGTTAGCTTTCAAATGTTAAATAAGATCTGATTGGTTGGGGCAAAATTAGCACCATTTTAAACAAAAAGAAGTTTTATTGAATCTCCCTAAACATACATAAAACAAAAGGTGGTGTTATCTTTGGCTGGTATATCACAAAGGAAAGGCAAGAAAAAATATAGAAGGTAGTAGCCTTTATAAGCTGATATGGATGTGGCTAATATTGCGGTGGGATTGCCCTACAGCCCATGAAAACCTTTTGAGGGTGTCCCCATGAAAATCATGGGATTGTCCCTGAATAAACAACTTAAAGTGCAAATGTACTACAACATTTCTGTTATATTAATCAATTGTATGTTTAAATATTAATAAGAATTAATAAGAAAATTGATGCATTATATTTCACATTTTTAAAATAATTTACTTGAAATTTGAAAATTATTTGAAATTTGTAAGGAAATAGTTACTTACATTAGTCATATATTAAAATGCAGAGCTGACACAATTATTCTCAAACAAATTAACGATCAAGATCTTGGCGTCGCACAAAACATTAATTCTATATAACATGGATAATATATCACTACAGGGTCCAATCCTTAAGGCTTTGTGCTATCTAAAAATATAGAATAGCATAGTATATTTATGGGGTTAAAGACAAAGTTAAATCATATTATCTTTCATTTAAGAAACGTTTCAGTTAGCTTCATGTTAGACCCGCCCCTGTACTTTCTATTTCTTTTTCTTACCTTTTATTCTTCCTATTTCCTGGACTGTATCTCCTCCAACAATTTTCAAGCTAGAAAGACAAAATTCGGTACAGACATGCAAGACATAAAGGAATTTAGAAAATTGTGCAATTACCTAGCTAAGGAATCCGTGAAAGCAGTTTAGATTTACAGTGTTTGCTAATTTACATACTTTATGTGCATAGACTTTAATGGACAGGGGTTATTGAATAACCCTAATAGGTCCCTAACCTCCCTGGCTTCATATATATTGAGAGTGAACTATTCCTTTAACTGCCTCTTGATTGTGTTTAGCTGTGTCACAGAACTAATCAATGTTGACTAGCTGTCTTGATTGCCTGTGTCATTAAGGCAGGTTTTATAACTCACAGTACTTACATATACGCAAACTTCTTTCTAGTTAGAAGTACACACTTTACAAGAAACTCTCTGTCACCTACAACCAATTGCCCCATTGTTTCATTAGGACGGGAGGTGTATGGGTCTGTGAAGTTATGGTTTCGGAATTAGTAAGGGACATGGCTTGCGTTTGCAGAAGGTGATACAGGCCCTTAGGGGTGTCTGCTTCTACAGTTCCTTAAATAATAAGACAATATTAATTGCTCAGAATTACAAACACGAAAAAGCTGAAACTAGTAACTTGCCGGCCTGTTTTCGGAAGGCATTGCTGCAAGAACATGATAATGAACATTATTTAAACTAATGAAAGGTGAGAACAGCAGGATAATGCCTCAAAATTAACTTTGATTTAGATTTCCTGCTCACATTAAGGTATGGAAAAAGACCTTCTAGAAGTTGACGGCTATTTTTTAAACAGTAAAAAAAATAAAATTGTTTTTCCAAGTGGTTTTTGTGGTGTCTATTTGAGTAAAAACTCTGTATTCAGGTTAAATGATCATGTTAGCACTATGTACTAAAAAGTGGGGTTTTGGGTTGCAGTTTGGGCAACTGGCCTCTAAAAGGTTCTCCATCACTGGTGTATACATACATCACAGCAACATAAATGCATGCATTTCATTTTAAGTCTTAAGAGTTATTATGACTAATAAGTAGTAGGGAAGGCAGGTGTTTCTAATTGTCAGTATCCTAGTAAAACATGGTTTCTTGAAGTATGTAAGGATATGCAGGACATAGAAAAAGTGTCTGTATTTAATTTAACAGTATTATCTAGTTAAGGCAGATGATGGAAACAAGCTAAATCCACTGAGATAGTAAGTTTAGACTTAAACCTCTACATTTATTCAACATTCAAGGCCTTTAGATTCTTAAATAGGGAAGGGCAACCAAGGTATGCTTGGAGTTGTAGTGGAGAACAATCTGTAGGGATACCCATTGTCTATCCCTGTTGTACATGCTCCAGACCAGGGCTGTGCATTCTGTCGGTTTTCCAGTAGAGGCTGCACTGGCATTACTAATCAACAGTATGACGGTAACTAACTGCAAGGTATATATGGCAAGAGGCTGGACATATCCAGCTACCAGCTGTCTAAGCTGATATTTTATAAGTATTGACTTATAATATATGAATGGTATCCCATACAGTTATTCTTCTATTATCTTGTGGTGCGGGGAGGCAAATTTACAACTACAAATAAGATCTTATATTATTATTTGAGATCATGGGCTTTTTACTAGTATTTTTAAAAAAAATACCATGTTACACTGCAAGCCAAGGGATCAAAACACACTGATGCTTTAACATACACATTTTAAAGTGACATGCCATACTTAAACACAACGATAGACATTACAGCCCCCCCATTTAAGGCCTGGCACTTATGGGTTATGTTTGAGGTAAGGCAGAAGATGGGCAAAATATGCTATCTGCCTTCTAGAGAGAATGTCAACATATTTTTTTACTCTCCCAGCTGTCTGGGGCAGCATTTGATTTAGGGGTCTGTCCGGTTATCTCACTTGATAAAAATAAAACGTTTATTTGGATAGTTGAATTCTCATGAAAAAAATCAAACAATAAAATGACCAGTCATTAAATAAAAAACAATACATATAATTATTAGATTACTGAAGAATCCCTTTGGAGTCACCACATGTTTGCAATGCCACAGGTTCCATGGAAATTAAGTAGTTGCTGGGGATTTTGTTGCCTTTTTATTCAGAGGAATTTTTAAGATTTTGCAGTCATATGGTTTAGGAAAGTGTTGCAGTAGGAAAACCCGCACAAAGTAGGCAATTATATTGTATATTCTTATTTTTGGCACAGTGTGTACTTTAACTAGATGACAGATTTTTTTTTTTACTTTTCTTAACTTTTCTGGTGATTTTACTGGATTTTTGGGTGAAAAGTATCGAGAGAAAAAATATTGCAAAAAATTAGCAAAATGTACAGTACTGCCTTGGCAACATAATGCACATGCATTTATATTTTGTCTTTAAAAGAAAAATATGTGTGCCTGGCCAATATGTGTATATTATGTACAGTTGTAGTTTTAATTCCATAGAATCTATAATTGTATGGGAGGTATGACATATTCCTTAAGACCTTCTATCGGCAGTGGTTCCCCTCTCACACTGCCTTCCTTTCTTTAAAAAATATTGTCACAGGCCAGAAAGTAAGGCAGGGAAATGATTTCCCTAATCTATAGCAGGATAGTAGCAACATAGGTCAAAACATTGCCATTAGTTGTAGTACAATTACTATACAATCATTCCAAACAACAATCCCCATACAGACAGATTGCTTGGCAGAAGCAGAGGACATAGTTGCCAACATTCTCCAAAAATTTCCAGGGACACATTTCAGAAGCGAATGTGCCGCCACAAATTCTAGCCACGCCCACTTTCATAAAGGCAACACCAACTTTTAACTGTCACTGATTTAAAAAAAACATATTTATTTTGTTGCTAAACAGATAGAAAGACAGATAGATAGATACAGAGTGATAGATATAGATAGATATATAGAAAGAGATAGATAGAGATACATAGAGATAGATAAAGATAGAGATACATAGAGATAGAAAGTGATAGATAGATAGATAGTAATAGATAGTTATATAGTGATAGATAGATAGTGATAGATCGATAGATAGATAGATAGATAGATAGATAGATAGATAGGGATAGAGATAGATAGATAGAGATACATAGAGATAGAGATATATAGAGATAGATAGTGATAGATAGAGATAGAGATACATAGAGATAGATAGAGATGGATAGTGATAGATAGATTGTGATAGATAGAGATACATAGAGATAGGTAGTGATAGAGATAGAGATACATAGTGATAGATAGTGATAGATAGAGAGCTAGATAGATAGTGATAGGTAGAGATAGAGATACATAGAGATAGATAGTGATAGATAGAGATAGTGATAGATAGAGATGGATAGTGATAGATAGATAGTGATAGTAGATAGTGATAGATAGAGATACATAGAGATAGATAGTGATAGAGATACATAGTGTAGATAGATAGTGATAGATAGAGATAGTGATAGATAGAAATGGATAGTGATAGATAGATAGTGATAGATAGATAGTGATAGATAGAGATACATAGAGATAGATAGTGATAGAGATAGAGATACATAGTGATAGATAGATAGTGATAGATAGATAGTGATAGATAGATAGTGAAAGAAAGATAGATAGACCTATAAAAAAACTGTGCTCAACTCAACCATACTAACAGTGACAGTCTGCTTGGACTCTGGCTCTCTGCCTCTCTCCTTCACTTCAGCACCGACAGGAGACTCAGCAATTTGCGCAGGCGCTGACACAGGCACCTCAGGAGTCCTTCTGTGTTCTCCCCCCCCATCGTGCAGAGACGTGATGCCACACATAGAGGGCAGCAGAGCAGGAAGTAAGTGCCGACACTGACTTAAGACTGCAACTTTCCACTGTGTTACGATCGGATCGGATCGATCCAGACAAGATTTCAGTCAGGCAATGTTCTCGTATTCCTAGATCTCGGGACTTTTCCCGGGACATTAGGATAGCGGGACTGCTACCTAAAATCCGGGACTGTCCCGGTAAATCCGGGACTATTGGCAACTATGAGAGGAGCCTGTTCTGTAGGAGGAGAAAATGAGCAAGAATCCCCCTGACACCCCCAAGCTGGAGGACAACAAAGCCAGACACTGCATGGCATTGTTTAGCGATCCATCAAGACAGATTGCTAAATGATCTTGCCATACACCAGTATACATGTTAGATTATTGACCAGAAGGGTCATTTAATGGCTGTTTCTATACCTAAACTGCTTGGACCTTTGTCAAATTGAACAGCTTAATTTTAGAAAATAGTTTTTATGTCAGGTAGCTGAGAAAAATCATTGATGATGCCCTGATAGAGCTGTGGGGGAAGATAGAGCTGGGTAGTAGAAAGCAGGTGGGGAGGAAGATGGGGTCAAGATGCCTTGGTCAAATGAGTTTAGATTTAAAGTTCATTTTTACAAATCTCTGTCTATTGAGAATGATAAATCTACTGCATGATAAGAGACCTATGTTTAAGTTTTGATTTGAAGCATGATGCCATTGTATAACATTATAAATGTTTTGATTAGCCTGTTTAGAATTAACATGGCATGCATTACATAAAACAGTGGTTTTCCCATATATTTGGACTGTTGCACACTTAATAATGTAAGTTTCAGTCTCTCTCTAAAGTGTCCCTCTCACTGTTTGATAAGCTACCTGGCGATATTGGTCAGTCTATCAAACAAAAGCTGGTCAGACCTGTTGGAAAATTTCTAGAGAATCCCAGCAGCAGCTAAATAATCTTGCTGCTTTATCTGCCAAAACGGCTGTTCGGTCGGGGATTGTTTCCCGACCGCCAAGGCGGATCTCCTAAAGAGCAGCTGTTGTGGCCGCTAAAGTGCGCATACACAGCAAGATTATTGCCCGAAATGGCCATTCATACACATCATGAGTCGCGGGTCTTGCGGTCCTGCGATCACACTTGTGTGAACCTTAAAGCAGGGTAAAAATATATCAGATACATTACAGAATCCATTGGAATTTGTCTATAATCTACTACAAAGCTGCAATTTAACTGCATTTCTCATTTTTATTTACTTTTTACTGAGAACTAAGAAATAAATTCTGATTTTAATTATTTCAGCTGGATGGATTGTAAACAAATATGTGAATGGCCAATAACTTTTTTAATTTGTGTTAATTACAAGCAGATATTAACAGTAGAACCAAGCAAGGAAAGCCCTGTGCATTGGATGGAAAATCCTTTGTAAATCTTTAATAAAAAAGGCTATAAAATATTAAGCATTTAATTACTATGACATTTCCACAGACAAAAAAGTCAAAGTATTACATTTACATTTTTTTATTGATTCTGAAATTTATAGCTAGTATGAGAGGCAGGGAAATGATTGAAGCTCATGGGACATTGAAAGGTGAGCTGTGGGGAACTATTCCTTCTAACTCTGATTCATCTAGATGCCATTTATTGAGCTAGAGAGCAAGTAATAATAAAATACTTTTGCAGCTGATGTCTGCCTGTTCCTTTCTCCTGTGGTCAAGGACTCTAACACAGCACAGACACAGATATACAGCAGATATTCTTCTCACGGAGAGCTTAATCCAGTTTAATATGCGGGTAGAAAGTGAACTTCATTGTTTACCCAAAAGATTTATGATATAGTTATAGTGTGAGAACAGATATATAGCAACTTTGTGAAATATAAATCTTTGAAACCAAAATTAGATAACAAAAAAAAAAACATTTGCTAAGAGGGAAGGAAAATCAATACAGTTTGTATATATACTGTATATATCATGTATATTTTTATGTGTTATAGTAAAAGGTACTGTACAGTACTGTCTATACTATTTATTTGTGTACAGCATATCTTATGTAAAAGACCCAAAATGTTCTTTAAAGGGCATGTCCACCCCTAAAACTATAATCTCGCCCACTGCTGGCCCCAATGTGTAGTGTGTAAAAATCCTTACCTTACCTCTCAGCTCCATATGGTTCTTCTGAAATGTCCCAGAAAGTGAACACAGGGAGCCTTGCAGGGAGGGAAATTGTTTCAGCCTCTGAGGTGTCCTCTCAGGGGTTTGTGGCTTGCTCAGTTCACGGACGCGGCTGCCGGTCTGGCCCCCTGCTTGGCATACTGTTATTAAACATACATATATGATGTTGAATAGTGCTAGACAGAGATGGGATCCGGGTACCCGGATCCGACATGGAACCCCTTGGTTCCACAATTCAAATGTCCCTTCCGAAACCGGACGGATCATTCGGATTTAGGGACTTCGGGGTCTATTTTCTATGATTACTGTCATTGGAACTCTTTTCTCTTTTTTTTTTTAGCAATTTCCAGTTAACCCTTGCTCCATGTGTCAAAACTTAACCTTACTGCCTGTTTAGCACCTCTTAATGCCTTTCATTGATACCTTTATTGGGTCGTTTTCATTTTTTCTTTACCTCTGATGCCTCAGTGAAAGTTGTAGTTTGGAATGTGTAAATAAGGCAGCTAAGGCACAATGGGGTATTGTATTACAGTTTTCACTATTCATTAAAATAATTTTGAATCCTTTATGCAAGAAGCATAATGTAATATCCATGTGACTTAGCTGTGATTGTAAATACCACTATTATACATAATAGGTTTTACTATAGACTGTCAAGCTTATGTTCAGTGGTGTAGCTGAACTGGCCCCCCAGCAATACTATAATGGGGCCCCTACCCGTACTTTTTCTTGGAGGAGGCTAAAATAATATTGTCATGGCGAAAATAATAAGATAAGGCCCCACTATGGTTGCAAGGTCTGCTCCCCTCGTAGTTACGCCCCTGCTTATGTTTTACCCTTTTTTTTTAATCATTAGTTTTTATTTTGATTCAGTATTACATATAATATAAAATTTGCGAATTTAACTTCAATATAAAAAGATAATCATTTTTCAAAACACTCTAAAAACAAACATAACTTATATTCAATATTAATTTCTGGGATAGTTATACAGTTATTCTGTTATTCATTCAACATATACATTTGCTTTGTTGTTATAACAGATTGGTATATTATTATCTTATATTTCTATATTCCAATTTCGTATAAATTTGTGGTGGGCTCCATTCACAAGGCTAAACATTTCCTCATAGCTTTTGTTCTTTTCTATTCTGTTTTTAATTTCTTTCATTGTTGGAATAACTTTGGATTTCCATTTGCTATATATGGAAATTCTGGTGGCTAATATTGTGTGAAAAATGAATGTTCTAGCTGGTGGATGATTATCCAGGTCTATGTTTAAAAATGAAATTTCTGGTGAGGCTATAACTGGGTATTTATTTTTTTTGGATATATAAAGAAATATTTTTTTTCCATAAGTTGCATATACTGGGACATGACCACATTGTATGAATTAAAGTACATTTGTTGTCACATTCTCTCCAACATTTGAGTTGACATTTTAATTTAGTTTTTTATTCAAATAAAGTTTGTGATCAACTTATCTGTTAGTTTGAAAAATTTATTGGGGAGGTTAATTGGGATTAGAGATGTCCGAACTTCGCAAAATCCGGTCCGCTCAAGGATCCGCAAATTTTCGAAAAAACTCAAATTCGAAAATCCGGGAGTGGACCCATTAAAATGAAAAAATCCTTGAAAATATGAGAAACCCTCGTAATTTAGAAAATTTTCGAAAATACATATTTCCCGCATTTTCGAAAATACGTGAAATCCTCGTAATTTCGAAATTTTTCGAAAATACGGTTTCCGTGCATTTTTGAAAATACGAGAAATCCTCGTAATTTCTAAAATTTCCGAAAACGCAGTTTGGAAAAGTTCGGAAGTCGGAAAACCGGAAAATCCGTGATATCCACCTTTCGCGAACGAGGTAAATCCGTCGCGGATTCGGGCCATCACTAATTGGGATAGTTCTGATTAGGTAGATAAATATAAAGGTAGTTGGTGTTCCATTAATTTATTTTGCGGGTGACTTCTCGTAGTAGGGGTTCATCATTATCTCTGTAGCTGTTATTTGATGGGAAGCTGATATAAATTCCCAAGTATTTTATTTTATTCTTTATCCAATGAAAATTGTATAAAGATTGTAGTCTTGTTTTTATTTGTGCGTTTAAATTTAGACCTAAGATTGATTTGTTTTCATCAATTTTGTATTGGGTGCTGAATTCTGAGAGTGTTGATTTGATGTCTTAATGATATTTCTGGGTGTGTTATTGTTAATATGATATCATACGCAAATAATAGTATTTTAGAGTTACTGGTACCTATTTCGAGGCCTGTTATATTTGTGTTGGCTCTGATTTGTTCAGCAAGGGGTTTGATAGATAATGCAAATAGTAGTGGTGATAATGAACAGCCATGTCTGGTACCGTTCATGATTTGAAATGTGTTGGATAACATTCCTGAGCATAGTAAGTTTGTTGTTGGTGTTGAGTATAGGGCCATAATTGCTTGACTTATATTGCCTTGTTTACCCTGTCGAAGGCTTTTTCTGCGTCTATTGATACTATTGTTATTGGGATTTGGAAATTTTCAGTGTATTGTATTAAATTGAGAGGTAAATTTAGTTCTCTAGTTCACTAGATGATATTTTGGTAGATTAAGTTTGTCTACGGATTGTTGTACTAAATCTGGAGTTGGTTGTTGATTTGTTTTATTTTGATTTAGGTTGTATAGTTTGCCGTAGTAACTGCTAAATTCATTTGCTATTGCTTGAGGGTTTGTGAGTTTAAGGTTTTGTTTATTGATTAACTATGGTATTTTGGATTTGGCTGCTCTCTTTTTTTAGTTGATTAGCTAGTAGAGATGTGGGTTTATTGTTTTGGATGAAGGATGTAGCTCTCATTCTGTGTAATTGCTTGTGGTATTTACATAAATTTATATCGTCCTTGATTTTGTTTTGTGTATCATCTATTTGTTGTTTTAGTGTTAACGATGGTTGTGTTTTGTTGTTCGTCTCTAGGATTTGTAGTTTGTTTAATAATAGTATTTTTTCTCTCGATGCAATTTCTATCAGCATACCTCTGGTATATGTTTTGTGAGCATTCCATAAGGTGAATTTGTTTACATCATCTACTTAATTGATCGAGATGAATTCTTTTATTGTGTTGTGTATTTCTGGTTTTAAATTTTGGTTGCTTATTAGGTAAGTGAGATATGTAGTGAGATTGTTGTATTGATTTTCTTGTATTTCAAAGTGTATTTGTGCCTGGTCTTACCAGGTGATCTGTTCTATTTTGGCTGATATTATTTTCTGTAGTAGTCATTTGTCTGACAATCCTTAGTCAATCCTTGAATAAGAATTTTGTACTTTAGAGTGGAAAGTATGATCCCTTTCTTTTATGTTTAATACCCGCCATACATCATAGAGATCTTCATCATGGAAAAAAGGGTTTAGTTGTATTGAAGTTCTCATTTTATTTGTCGTGTCATATTGCAGACCTGCAATTTGATTGAAATCTCCGCATAAGAATATATATCCCTTAGCTTTTCTGATTCTTTTTGTTAGCCGAATCAGAAAGTCAATTGTTTTAGTATGAGGGGCAGAAACATTTACTAGTGTGTACTTTACATTGTTCATTTCACATATTAATATCAGATATTTGCCATTTTTATCACAAATACAATTTATATCTGTTGTATTCAATTACCGGTAGATTAACTGGACTTGAAGTTTAGGTCTTGAAGACGTTTCGCTAGTCATCCGACTAGTCGGATGACTAGCGAAACATCTTCAAGAACTAAACTTCAAGTCCAGTTGATCTAATTGAATACAACAGATATACCATGACCTGGATGAATGAGAACCTTCACAAGCACAAATACAATCATACAGTTCAAAGGCTATTGTATTTCTTATTGCGATTAAGACTCCGTTTTTCTTTTTGGGAGCGTTTGCATAGAATATGTTGCTGTAATGTTGTCATTTTTGAAATGTGTCTCTTGGGCACAAATAATATCTGATTTATTTTGATTTGCTTCCCTCCAGAACAAAGATCTTTTATATTTACTATTTAGTCCTTTAACATTTAAAGGGTTATTCAATAAAAGTTCTTATCGTTAAAAATGGTAATAAGATTTGATTGGTTGGGGCAAAATTAGCACCATTTTAAACGATAAGAACTTTTATTAGAGTTGTCAATTTAATAGTCATCATTATAGATAGATTTTTGCTGCATATCTGTATTAAAATAGATATTGGATATCAATAACATTGTATAAATATATATATTGTTAATTGTTTTTTCTTGTTTATGCTATTGGGATTAGTTGATGTAATATAACATTCGATAAGTAAATAACATTTTTCTCAAATAGGTTAGTATAGTAACTGTACCACATAACTTTTACTTAGTTGTAATAATTCAAAACATTAAACATAGCATTTGAAACAAATATAACATAAGTAACGATCATAACAGTTGTGGGAACTTTAGAATGAGTTGTGTGGCTTGTTGGGTACACCACAGGTTTTTGTGGTAACATGTTTAGAGGGGAACTTGTTAGAGGGGAATGTTCTTTGCCAGTAGGCCATATTTATTTTTTATAGAGTTTGCAGTAGAGGGTCAATAGCTAACCTGTATATAGTAATTAATTGCAGGTCTCCTAAACGTATTTATTTTGGGTAGTGAAATATTCTTTTTGTTTATTGTAGGTCTCCCAATCGTGTTTAAGTTTGGGTGGTGAAGTGTTTTTGGTGATATGGGAGGGGTGTTGGTATAGTTTGTTGTATAGTTTGTGATTTATTTTTCTTCTTCAGGTGATGAGATTGTATGTATTTTCCCATCTCTCAGAATGGTAAGCTTTGTGGGAAATCCCCATCTATATGATATTTTATGTTTTCTTATTAGTCGTGATTGGCAAAAGTTATTATCTTTGAATCCTGGTTTATGGGGATACATAGTTGTAGAGTTGTATTCCAATATATTTGTGTGGTAATTGTGGGTTTTTCCTTATTTCTGCCATTAAAGGGGAACTGTGGTCCAAAAATGACTTAAAGTAAATTGAGGTAAATTGATAGGAATTGCTCCCCTGAGAATTTTTGCAATTTATTTCCATTGTTTATTTTGCATAGTTTTGAAGATATTTAGATTTTTATGTGTGATATGGCAGCAGCATCACCAGGTCCCCTGCACTTCCTTCTTCCTGGTCTAAAAAATCCTCCTCCCCTTTGCACTCACAGGTGCTGTGGCCCCGTCCACTCATGGGTGCCGTGGGTTACTCAGACCCCCCCCCCTACAGAAAGTTCAGAGGAAACCGTCTTTTCAGGCAGAGTGAGAACTCTGCCTGGAAAGGCTGTTTTCACACAGTGAAAGAGATGGGCTTTAGATTCCCTTACCTTCTCTGTCAGGACTTCACACAGCAGAGAGGAGGATGGACTTCCTCTCTCCCTCACACACTGAGGGAGTCTGAGGCTGTGCTCGCCAGTGGCACTGTGCAGGAGAAGCCTTAGGAATGTCACAAGTCAGCCTCCCACCCATTAACTTTCTGGTCAGTCATTTCTGTATATCTTGGGCTGAAGAGCACGTAGAGAGGTGGTTGATGGCTCATTTTAAAGGTAGGAAACTGGCCTAGCTTAACTTGTTTGGAGACCACAGTTCCCCTTTAAGGAATCTTTGATTTTGGGATCTGACAGCTTGATTAAGATGTCTCTAGGCACCTGCTTAGGTGCTCTTTGTGATTTAGGTAGTCTATAAAAGTTAAGAATATTAGATTCTGTAAAGTCTTTACACAGGAGAGCAAAGAGTTTGTCGATATGGGATTGGATGTGTTCAGGGTGAATATTTTCTTTGATTCCTCTTAACGTTAAGTTATTTCTTCTGGTTGAGTTTTCCAATTCCATTAGTCTGTTAAATAAAAATTTTACGTCGAAGTCCATTGTTTTATGGACCTCAGCTAAGTCGTTGTGTGCAGAGATATCATTGTCTAGTTTTGCTTCATTGTGCGACACTCTGCTAGCTAAACTTTCTATAGATTCCTTCATGTCAGTTACTGCTTGGTGTATGTCCTTACTTATTGCCTTTTGGAATGATGCAAACAGTTCTGTTAACACAGGAATTGTTACTGGTGGATTTTGGAATATTTTGGTGTTGTCCGTTTTCAGTATAGACTCTGGACTTGTTGGATTTTGTATGGGAATAAGTGAAATATCATCTGGTGTTGTTTTATCTCCTGGTTGAATAGTGAATAGGTCTTTCTTCACAGTATTTTATGGAGATTATGATCCCATTGTCTCATGTTTGTGAGTTATAGGGGAGTCACTTATTCTTATTATGGGCTGTGTATGGAGCATTGCTTTAATTTCTGTAGTGGTGATATGATTCTCAGGGGATATTGGGAGATGAAGTTCTCTCTTACCGGTACTTGGATTCTGTAGTTCGCTACCTGCCTGTTTGCCTGTATCAGGGCCGGGTGGTCTGTGTGTCACAGGATCGCAGCTGTACCGAGAGCTTGTTTTATTTGCCAAATGGCCTGGCTGTGCAGTTCGGTGATTAAATGTTTGATAGGTGGACTTTCCAGTAGATCAGAGTCCTGATCCTCACCTACGCATTCAATCTTTTTTGTTGCAGGGCTTGGCGAGCTGGATGCTCCCGTGCTTCCTCCACATGTGCCATCTTGGATCTGCTCTGGGTCCTTATAAAAGTCTGTGATTTCACGATTTTTAGATTTGTTTTTTTGTCCCCCTCGCTTTGTCATCTCTATGGATGAAGTTGGGCAGCTTTCGAGGAGGTAAGAAGCAGTTTAGACCCTCTATTTCTTTCTATATTTTATAGCATTGGCAGGAGATTAGCTGTGGTGTGTCCTGTCACATTGGTGCGAGGCTCCCCCCCCCATGTTTTACCCTTTTTATGTCTCATGACCCTCCTTTTTCTATGCCTTCAATACCATGTATATAGTGTTTTCTACACTTGACCATATGGTGTTGGTCCACTTTTTTATACGGTTGCTTTAAGAAAGGCTGGGGTAAGGCCCCATTTGGAATATGTGGTGCCGTTTTGAGTTCTGTGTAAAAAAAAGAAATCTTGGAAATGGAAAGGGTTCAGAAAACTAAATGAAAAAGAGCACATGGGGAACTTGCATGGGAATGTGATCACTGTGTTTTAATACATTACTGGGACATACAATAAACATACAATAAACTATCAGCAATAGAATAGAACATGCAGGCATTCTTTAGAAATGGAAAGTTTTTTAAAAAAAAAAAACAGTTTTTAAAAAAAGTTGGGTGAGTCTTTAAAAACAAAGAATGTTGCATGTTACTAGTATTGATACATAAAGTTAGAGTTGATCCAGGGAAATTTCCAATCTTGATTAATAACTTCCCTGAAGAAGCCCCGCCTATGTCATGGGCGTGAAACGCGCATTGGATTTGTGATTTATTTAGACTTTTGTAGCTGCTACATGGAAGGCGAGAGTAGACTAAGGTAAGAGTGTTCCTAGCTCCGGTCAGGTTTGCTTTTGGGTGAATACGGGGACGAAGCCGACCCACGTGATCGGAGGACACCCGGAGCAGTGTTGGAGTGCTGCAGCGAGAGATGTTAGAAGCGGAGGTCCGTCTGGAGAGCATCTGGGGAATTTAACTCACGCAGGAGTAATTCCCAACCTTACCTGTACGTAGGAGCAGGACTTACACTGCCCAGGTCACTCTCGGTGAGTCAGCTTCTTGTTCTTCTTATAACTTACTATTGAGTCTGGCCATACCCAGTAGGAGGATTTCATTATAAGATTTATATGGACTCGGGACTGGACTTATTTATAATAGTTTGCCACATGTACCTTCAATGTTTTTAACCCTTTCCCTGCCACAGATCGTATATTCACGATCTGTGCAGAGAATGCTTTAACTGCCACAGATCGTGAATATACGATCTGTGGCTTCCCCCCTCCAAAAAATTTTTTCCCCCCTGCTAGGGCCGATCGGGGGGCAGCAT
This sequence comes from Hymenochirus boettgeri, assembly GCA_019447015.1. Lineage (NCBI taxonomy): Eukaryota > Metazoa > Chordata > Amphibia > Anura > Pipidae > Hymenochirus > Hymenochirus boettgeri. The sequence goes on along the minus strand of CM033475.1, from coordinate 101,374,452 downwards.
TCAACTGCCCCCCTAGTCCCCTCGATCCCCCCTCGGTTTCGTCCAAATCCGAGGGGGGGATCAGGAGATATCCTTCATTGAAGTTGTCCCTACCTTGAAGCTGCCGGTCCGGAGGAGGAAGCTGAATGGGAGACCCCGGTGACATCACAGAACTTCCTCCTTCACCGGGGTCTTCCCATATGGAGGTACACTGCTGCCCCCGGTGGTCCAGTGGAGGTACTGCAGCATGATCTATGGAGATCATGCTGCAGTCCCTAAGTATAGAAAAAGCTGTCAAGCTAACAGCTTTTCTATACATTTTGTGAATGGAACTCAAAGTTCCATTCACAAATAGGATTTTTTCTAAGTCTTTGCTACTTAGCGAAGACTTAGAAAAAAAATGGGGACAGAGATCAAAATTTGGTGATCACTTCTGATCACCAAATTATTGATCTTTGCCAATGAATGAAAAATCACTTCCTGGAAAATGATTTCCGGGAAGTGATTTTTCTGATCGGATTTCGAATTGGAAAACGGGCATTTATGCCCGTATTCCAAGTTCGGTATCATTCCCTAAGATGATCTGATGATCATCTTTGGGAATGATCGGGGAAAAAATGGGGAAATACACACAAAAAAATTCTTAAAGTGATACACACACCCTTTTTTTTTTTTTACCCTAAAACTATAAATTAGAAAAAAAGTTGTCTTCTCCAAGCTCCCCAATGTCCCCAGTGATATCGGTAAAGTAAACGCGGATACTTATTTGTACGATTTCAAGGGAAACTAAGCCTATTTTTTAGAAGGAAATTTTGCAGAGGTACCAAATAAAGACCGTATTGAATTTTTAGGATCAGTAAAGTGTGCAAAAACGTGTGTGACTCTCCATACTAACCGATTTCACTAAAATACCACTAAAAGGGGGAGAGTGTGTGTGTGGGGGGTGGGTTGTGGCGTTTTTAAAAATTTTTCTTGTAACTGCACTTCTAAATGCGTCCCATTTGAGCTAGTTGGTGGCCTCGTCTCTGTTTGCACCCACGCAAATGGCACACCGTTTGATTCAGGACATGTGGGAGATTGCTATTTAGTGGGTTTTTTTGCTTGTCAAGTGGGTTTAGGTAGGATTTCAACCCTTGAATCATCTTATTTTATTTTTCACAAAATCTCGTAAAAACACAGAGTTCTTTGGATCGCTGGGTCTGGAATTCTTCATGCATGTATGAAAGCATGGCACCGTAACGTAGCTGAAGGTGTGTAGATTCCAAAAATATATAGTTTGTGGGGGGAATTTCCATGTTTCGGGACTGTTTCCTTAGAAAAAGGGTAAGCTGTTCAAATTACAGAGCACTTTGATTTTTTCTTGTAATTGCATTTGTACATGCGTCCCATTTGAGCTAGTTGGTGGCCACGTCTCTGTGTGCATCCACGCATATGGCATACCGTTTGATTCAGAACATGTGGGAGATTGATATTTAGTTGGGGGTTTTATTTGTGGGGGGCATTTCCAAGTTTTGGGGCTGTTTGAAATTACAGAGCACTTTGATATTTTTCTTGTAATTACACTGGTGCATGCGTCCCATTTGAGCTAGTTGGTGGTCACGCCCCTGTGTGCATCCACGCATATGGCATACCGTTTGATTCAGGGCATTTGGAAGATTGATAATTGACAAGTTTTTTTTACATGACATGGAAATTTGCCATGATTTTTAACTTTGAATTGTATTTTTATAAATTTTTCCTGAAAATCTGGTAAGAAAGCGAAATTGTACACAAAACTGCACCCACACCATTGGTGGTATGCATAAAAGAATCACACCATTGTGTAGCTGAAGGTGTGTAGAGTCCAAGAATATATAGTTTTGGGGGGTATTTCTAATATAGAGGGGTGTTTAGTCTGACAAATCTGAAAAGTTGCTGTAATTGGGCCACTGTTCATTGGCTCACTTTGTGGCTAGTTGATTCCACGTCTGCGTGTGGAACCATACATAGGGCATACCGTTTGATTCAGGACATTTGGGAGATTGATATTTGGTAATTTTTTTTTACATTACTTGGGATTTTGGCATGATTTCTACCTTTGAGAGTGTTTTTTTTCAAATTTTTTAGAAAATCTGCTAAAACTGTGAAGTTCTACGAAGAACTGCGCCCACACCATTGATGGTACGAATGAACAAACTACAGAATTTCGTAGATAAAGGTGTGTGGATTCGAGAAATATATGGTTTGTGGGGGTTGTTTTGTGGGGAAAAATTGCAGACTGTTCAAATTCAGATTTGACTGAATATTTTTGCTGTTTCTGAGCCATTGTGCATTGTTTCACTTTGTGTCTTTTGGCTTCCACGTCCACGTGTGTAACCACACATATGGCATACCGTTTGATTCAGGACATTTGGGAGATTGATATTTAGTAGCTTTTTTTTACATTCCATGGGGTTTTGGCATGATTTCTACCTTTTGAAGTTGTTTTTGTTCATTTTTTCAGACAAATGCGAATTTCTACGAAGAACTGCGCCCACACCATTCATGGTATGAATGAACAAACTACAGCGTTACGTAGCTGAAGGTATGTAGATTCTGAGAATATATAGTTTTGTGGGGGTATTTCCAAGTTAGAGGGGTGTTCAGTTTGAAAAATCTGGGAAAATGCTGTTATTGGCTCACTGCGCATTGTTTTACATTTTGACTAGTCGCTTCCACGTCCGTGTGTGTAACCACACATATGGCATACCATTTGATTCAGGACATTTAGGAGATTGATATTTGGTAAGTTTTTTTTACATTACATGGGGTTTTGGTGTGATTTTGTAACTTTGAAATGTATTTTTCTCTATTTTTCCAGAAAATTGTGTAGAAATGCGAAATTCTATGAAGAACTGCGCCCACACCATTGATGGTATGAATGAACGAACTACAGTGCTACATAGCTGAAGGTGTTTAGATTTCAGGAATATATAGTTTGTGGGGGGTATTTCTGAGTTATCAGGGTGTTTTGTGGAAAAAACTGCAGACTGTCCAAATTCGGAGTTGGCTAAATATTTTCGCTGTTTCTCAACCATCATACATTGTCTCACATCGTGGCTTTTCGCTTCCACGTCCGCATGTGTAACCACACATATGGCATACCGTTTGATTCAGGACATTTGGGAGATTGATATTTAGTAACTTTTTTTTACATTCCGTCGGTTTGGCATGATTTCTACCTTTTGAAGTTGTTTTTGTTCATTTTTTCAGAAAAGTGCGAATTCTACGAAGAACTGCGCCCACACCATTGATGGTATGAATGAACGAATACAGGCTACATAGCTGAAGGTGTTTAGATTTCAGGAATATATAGTTTGTGGGGGTTATTTCTGAGTTACGGGGGTGTTTTGTGGAAAAAACTGCAGACTGTCCAAATTCGGAGTTGGCTAAATATTTTCGCTGTTTTCTGAGCCATGTGCATTGTCTCATTTGTGGCTTTTCGCTTCCAGTCACATGTGTAACCACACATATGGCATACGGTTTGATTCAGGACATTTGGGAGATTGATATTTAGTAACTTTTTTTTAGATTCCATGAGGTTTTGGCATGATTTTTACCTTTTGAAGTTGTTTTATGTTCGTTTTTTCAGACAAATGCGAACTTCTACAAAGAACTGCGCCCACACCATTGATGGTATGAATGAACAAACTACAGCGTTACATAGCTGAAGGTGTGTAGATTTCAGGAATATATAGTTTGTGGGGGTTATTTCTAAGTTACGGGGGTGTTTTGTGGAAAAACTGCAGACTGTCCAAATTCGGAGTTGGCTAAATATTTTCGCCGTTTCTGAGCCATCGTGCATTGTCTCACTTTGTGGCTTTTCGCTTCCACGTCTGCGTGTGTTACCACACATATGGCATACCGTTTGATTCAGGACATTTGGGAGATTGATATTTAGTAACTTTTTTTTACATTCCATGGGGTTTTGGCATGATTTCGACCTTTTTGAACGCTGTTTGATGTTCATTTTTTTTGAAAATCTGGTAAAAGTGCAAATTTCTACGAAGAACTGCGCCCACACCATTGATGATATGAATGAACGAACTATGGCGTTACATAGCTGAAGGTGTATAGATTTCAGGAGTATATAGTTTGTGGGGGGTATTTTTGAGTTGGGGGGGTGTTTCGTGGAAAAACTGCAGACTGTTCAAATACAAAACTGGCTAATTTTTTTTTGCTGCTACTGACATTTGGCACTGGTCACGCTCTGGGTTAGTTGGTAGCCATGTCTCTGGGTACACCCATGAATGTGGCATACCGTTTTATTCGGGAGGGGTTAGGCTTTCATATTTGAGATGCGTTTGAACTTTCCTCCACAGTTTTTAGCTGAAATTCGCATTTGATTTTGTCTCTGATTTTACAGTTGAGGAAAAAAAGGAAAATGTGAGAAAGTAACTTACAATTTGACGAAGAGCTGCATCCGGGTACCTGCATTTTGATCGAAACTAACCTCACTCGTAAAATCCTGCGAGTGTGTAGTTTCTAAAAATATCTCACTTGTGGGGATAGTTTAGATAATTTGGTAGATATTCTATGTTAACTGTTAGTAGTGGTTACACATTTTAATTTGGTGTAATATTCTAGGAGGTGCAGTTTTAGTTTGGGGGGTTCTCCTGTACAGGAAAAGTCGGGTACCTACATATATCTGGTATCGTTGTACTCGGGAGTATCTGAGCTTTTAGAAACAGTAAGATTTTTGTGCGTAACCTTAAGATAACTATAAGTAAAAATGGGAAAAATCCATGAAAATTTGCAAATTTTTCATTTTATTTACATATTTTACCCATAATTCCAGTAAAATTTCCAGAAAAGTTACAAAATTCTGTTACCATGTTAAAGTACACTTTGTGCTGAAAAAAACAATGTATAATATTCCTGATTTACTGCAAGGTTTCCTACTGTAAAATTAGTCTAAAGCGATTAAGGGCAAAATCCTGAAAATTCTTCTGGCAGTTAACGCAAAAAAAAATGAAAATCTCCTGGCAGTGAAAGGGTTAAACCTACTGTTTGTTGTTTTTTAATATGTCAGTGTATATTTATATAAGGTGATGTGCAATAAATAACTCGCATTTAGATCATTGTAGTCATGATTGTCCGATCTATTGGACATTGATCATTAGAATTTAAAGAGGTATTCCACGAGTGCTATTTTACGGACACTTTAGGTACTATATACCGAGTTTGTTCTTTAGTAAATTTCCAGTTGCCACTTGGAGTCAGGAAGTATTTTTCCCCCCTTCATATTGTTTTTTTTCCCCTTGCTCTGGATGAAAAGTTAGGCAGAAAATGTTAGTTGGACTAAATGGATGTATGTCTTTATCCAACCTCAAATACTATACTATACTGTCCAGAGAAGCAAATATTCAGCACCAGTCCTTATTTAGGTAAGACTTATTTAGATAGGACCCTGAAGGCTGTTTTTTTCTCTTCAGACTGTTTTTTTATTTTGTGCTCTTGATCAACAATTAGGCAGGGAATGTGTGTATTGCTGAGTAGGTTGGACTAGGTGGACGCATGTCTTTATTCAACCTCAAATACTATAGTATAATTTTCTAACGTTAACAAATTGGCCCAGGATCTGAATTCTTGGAGCAATATAATGGATTACTATAAGTTAAATGATTGGGTTTAGACCGATAGATTGCAATTCAGGGGGAAAAAACTGTATTTGACAAAAATAAGATGTAGAACAAGAGCATCATATGGCTCAACTATCAAGATTAGCTAGGAACTCAATAATCTTATAATGTTCACCAAATAATTTTTGTATAGCAAGTTTGTCAATTCTGTCCACCAAATCATTTCTGTGGAACAATTCTGTTCACTAAATAATTTCTGTAGAACTTACTTACTTTTACTGTTCTGTTAACCAAATGTAAAAATAATCACCAAATAAATTCTATAGACCAGATTTGTAAATTTTGTTCATTTTGTACATTCAGTTGATTTTTTTTAGCATTGGGTCAAAAGTTCAGTAAACTACAGTAGTAAAATGGTGCATTTTACTACTGTAAAAATCCTGTTACTTATTGCTAATTATGTTACTTATTAACTTATTATTGATTAATAGCAGGGTTTTTTCAATTTTGTTCTGTTCCTTATAGGCAGATGTCAGCTTGTAAATTGAATTAGAATTAGAACCTGCTCCTGCACTGTACACACACAAGGTTACCCTACTTACTGATAGAGCTTGGAAACCGATAGTAATGCTCAGTTTCATTTTGCAATTTAAAAAAAAAATTTAAAAAACGGATTAAATATTGTTTTTTGCAAACAACATCCGTGCAGCTGCTGTAAGAGACTTTACAGGACTTTTTACATTCCTGAAAAAATGTAACATATGACCAACATGAACTGTGAGTGGCTAAGTATTACATGGTAGTGCGATTGCACCAGGAAGCCATTAGTGCCTGATCATTTTCTCCCTGAAAATGTTTTATAAATCCAATAGACCCTAATAATAATCTAAAAATGGCACAAGATGCTAAGAAAGACGAAGAAACATATACCAATGGACAAATTTCTAAAAAGTACACTACAAACATGTTAATATATACAACACATGACTTTAAGAAATTGTAGCGGCTGAAAAAAATTCTTGAAAATGTTTTTTTGGGGCACAACCACTGTAATTGTTTTATTAAATAATTTTTGCAGCCACACACAGTCTGCTCCCTCTACACTGACACCTGAATGCTGGGAACTTGATGGAAAACAACACTTCTTTTCCTCAGAAGTTGGCACAAAATTGCAAAAATCCCAAATTTTACCACCTTCCAACTTTTTGGCGAATTTCTCTAAGAGCTAATAACCCAAATTGCTAATCCAGTTGTACTTCCTGAAATAGGAATGACACTGGGTAGTAAATCAGTCTGCATGAATTCAAAAGTAAGCAGTAAGCAGTGTTTCTCAATGACAGAATAATGCTGGCGGGAAGGTTTGCATTCTCAGTCCCTCTAAATGAAACTTAATTTTGAAAAGTAATTTGTTAAAGGAAGGTGAGGATTGACTGGCAGTAAATGGGGCTTCCTCCCATGGGAAGCAGTAAGGCTTCCTAGTCATAAGGGCTCAGATTTCTCCAGTACCATGGGAGCATAAAATATTCAGCAATGTGTTTGTTTTTAATGTAGATCTCTAGATCTGGCTATTATTAACACTGATGGACATCAGGATTCAGGACTATTTTTTACCAGTTTTGCCAAAAGTGTTTGTTTAGTTGTGATTTTAGACACTTTGTTCTAGTTGTTACCTTTCTGGCTGCAGTTAACATATCCTGATTGTTTACAGCCCATCTTTATACTTCACAGCTTTTTTTTTTTTTTTTTTACACATCTACTAATGGAGTTAGGATAAGGTCTCCTTTATAAATGTGATAACATGCAAATAAATCAGGGGGTAGGATGGGACAATGACATTATATGGGCGGTATAGTGCTCCCAGCTGAAGAAAGCAATCATTAAAGTGGTTTGGTAGAATTGTAGAGTCCATTTTTGAAAAGTTTTTTTTTCTGGGTGAAGATACCTTTTAAAGCAGCATTACAATGGGAGTAAGCATGTAAGCCATTTGAATTGGGTGCATTATATTTCTATTTTGTGTGCATTAATTTGGCAGTATAGTTGCCCATTAAAGGCTGTGTTTAAACCCAACCTAATTTTTTTTAAAAAGCAGCCCCAAGCCCTAGGTTTATAAAATTGACACATTTCCCAAGTGTGGATTAAGATTTTGTCATTTTTTATGGCAAACAAATAATTAGCAATTTAATTATTTTGTCTAAATTTTATACAGCATAAATAAAGATTAAAATTATGCATTAACATATTAGCAATAGAGAAGACAGAAGTTTTCAATTTTAATATTATTGTTTATTTGGCTTGAAAGAGTTTAATTTGCTTTCTGTCTTCTATGTGCATGCGCAATCCATGTGCACCAGTCCGTCAGGACCTGTCAGACTACCCGCCAGGGGAGAGAGCGAGCGGGTAAGTTAATTTCCTTCTCTCCTGATTGTTTTATTGAAGAACAGGAGGTAAGACACCGCTCCTTAACCTCCCCATTCTTCAATAAAACTGAATTCCAAAAATGTGTTAATACGAATGGAGATACCCTTTACCAGAGCTTTGTGCAGACTTTCAAGCCAAATTTAAAGTTTAAACTTTTCCTTTCTAGTATATTTTATTAACATTACATTCTAAAAAAGTGGTAAACATAAAATGGAGCAGTATTTATTATATTCGTAAAAATTTGTAGTGTCTTGATTCAAGGACTGATCCTAATTTTCTTTGAATTTAGGAGTATTTTTTTTAACTCCCTAATAGGAGCCTAAGAATATTAAAGCAGTCATCAAAATGAAGACTAATTAAATAGCTAAAAAAAAGTGTAATTATGAAACAAACCAAATGATATCAAATGGCCAGTGATCCTGTGCTTATGCAAATGCTGATAACATTGCAAGACATTGATAACATCAAAAGATTACACACATGTAATCGCATGTGCCGACCCACGGCGCACAATGTGTACGAACGTCCGTTTCGGGCAATAATCGGGCCGTGCATGGGCACTTTATCAGGCCCATAGATGGGCCAATTATCTCTGAGGAAGTGACGTAAGGCTGTTTCCTGCTGAGTACACACCCTCCCCCCCTGTGTGCGTGTTTCTCTACAACAGATTTGGAATGGACTGTTGAAATATTTTAAAGGGCATCTATAGTAAAAAAAAATTGGCCCATTGCAAAGTTAAATTCATGTACTCTGTGCTTTATCCTATCTCTGTCAGTGACTCTGTTTTTCCATGGTGTCAGATCTCTCTGTGAGCACTCCCCCCCCCCCTTCCCTCTGTTACCTCCTCGATGTCTCAACTCCGGCTAACCGACAAGCTTATCATGTGAAGTAGGAGTTAAAAGTTCAACATCTGTAAAAACACACACAGTGGCCAATAAAAATCAAGCTGTCCTGGAGACACTGATCTCTCCATGTCCTGATCTTTCTCTTTGTGACCCATCATCAATCAGTGAAGTCTATCTAGAAGGGGGGTCAAGTGCAGCCTTATCTCTGCCATCAAAGCTACTTCTCTCCCCATGCTAATGTTAAGATCTGTATGTTTGTAACAAAGCAGGGAGGAGGGAGGGACTTGAGCAGGGAAGAGGATCACGTCACAGGGATTTGATTGACAGTACAAGTAGGAGTAGAGGAATGCAATCACGTATTCTTCTAACTTGTGTATCACAGGACAGAGAGGGAATCTGAACAAAGTGATAACACTCTGGGGGTTGGAGAACACATGGAAAGAAAGAAAAAAAATTCATTTTCCCACTATAGATGCCCTTTAAAAAGCCTTAATAAAGTGATTTTTTTAACGACAAGCATGTGGGAAGCCCATCCTTTGCATACTACTGATCTTAATACAGACTTGAAACGGCTAGTTTCTGAACATGCCGCTGATGTGGAGCTCCACTCAGTTACTGGGGTAAGTATATCTGTTGTATTCAGTTAGATCAACTGGACTTGAAGTTTAGTTCTTGAAGACGTTTTATTAGTCATCTGACTGGCTTTCTCAATTCAGAATGACTTGTACAAGAATATGCTGGCAATAAAGTACCCTTGAATGTCACAATCAGCATATAACAGCCAGGTGTTAGGAACCTTCTAAATGCAAGGTGTGAATGCATTGAGGCTAAGGGGTGTTATTGAAACTGCCCAGGGTAAGGTGTCAAAACAGCATTATACACGACAGACAATTGAGTGTCGAACCCCCCCACCTCTATTCAGGCTTGGTTTCTTCATTTTCATATAAATGGCCTCCTTGACACCACGCTTGAACCAATCATGTTCTTTTGCCAAGGTGTCGAATCTTCAAAGGTGTGTCCTTTTACCATAAGATGCATGTACTCGGCTGAGTCCTGACCCGAGGAATTGGCTCTTCTGTGCTGGACCATACGTTGGTGCAGTTGCTGTTTGGTCTCCCCTACATACAAATCAGAGCACTTTTCACTGCACTGCCTATATGTTGTCAAGTCCAGTTGATCTAACTGAATACAACAGATATACCATGACTTGGATGAATGAGAACCATCACAAGCTTACCGGGGTAAGATTTACGCTCCTCCATCTCTAACATTTCTTTGGTGTATAACTGACATTTTCTTAGCTTTCCCTATTTAAAAGGTCACCTTCTGCCCCTGAGGTAAACAAAGCTTTGGGTTACTCACAGCAACTAGAAGGTTTACTAACATTTACTAATCATATGGCTGCTAAGGGAAAACAATTCCCATAATGCACTTTTACCTCCATTGATCACATGATCAAAAATAAATCAGAATTTAAAATATTTTTTTATATTAAAAAAATATAAAAAAATTCAAAACTGCAAAGAGAATTATAATTATCTATTGTATCATTTAGAATGCTTTGCTGTCATACATAGACTACAAATCTCAAAATTAACAACTAGACCTCACCCTTTTCAGGAAATCTCAACGGAACCGAGAAAATACAGATGTTACAAGTCATTCTATGTGGAACGGTAGGCTGCATGCTGTTAAACTGACACTGTACATCTCAATACAAGAACACATATGATGCGTGGAATGATGACGCTGAGCACGTGCACTCATTTTCTTTGGTTGGTCCTATTCTGAGTAGAATCTGCCCTGCTAAACCACTGTATGGTCTTGCCCACCATGCTGCAGCTGAGTTTCAGGGTGTTGGCAGCCTTCTTTATGCCTAAGTCATCTTTATCTAGAGCAGGGAATCTTTATTTCTGGATCCTTAGGCTGAGGCCACACTACAACGCACAGGAATCGCGCACAAAATCGCGAGCGTTATCGCACGCGATAGTGTGCGCTTTTCTTGTGCGTTCCCCTTTGCGTTCGCGTTTTGCGCATGCGTTTTTGCCATTTCGCGTTATGGAAACGCTGCGTTAACGCACCAAAAATGGTGAACGCATGCGTTACCAAAACGCGAACGGACGCGCAATCGCATGTGCATCGGAAATCGCGGGAATTTTTGCGTTCCCGCGATTTCCATTTTAGCAAAAATCGCATGCGCAATCGCGAGCGCGAAACGCGTGCGCAAACGCGCTAGTGTGGCCTAGCCCTAGGGTTTTCTTTGTGCCATGTTCAATATTAAGCAACCAGTATGAGAGTGTGAGAGCTATAACACCAAAAGCAAATCACCTGCTCCCCATTCACACCTGAGAATTTGGAACACCAACAAGCAACATGACACTGGGGAGGGATAATGGCTACTTGGGCACATTTGGGGCAATTTTTAATTAATTTTGTTTCCAGTGGCAGCAAATAGTAGGGTGGGGTACATTGAAGAATTGTCAATTTTGTGGAGAAATGATCACGTTGTACAACTATTTTAATGGGCCATATAATGAACTCTCTGCTGCATGTTTCACTAGTAGGCCCCGTTGGAGGACTCGTGTACATAATTTAGGATTAGAAGAAAAGATGTTTCATCACCAGGTCAGGAAAGGTTTTTCTATAGTATCATTTAAAATACTTGACTAAAATATATAGACTAGAAATCCTAAAATGAACAAACTAGACCTCAATTTTTTCAGGAAGTCTCAACGGAACCAAAATACATATGGTACCAGTCGTGCTGTATGGAACGGTAGGCTGCATGCTGGGAAACTGACATTGTACATCTCCTATGCAAGAACATGTATGATGCATGGAATGATGATGCTTAGCACGTGCACTTATCTTCTTTTGTTCTGAGTAGAACCTGTCCTGTTAAATCGCTGTTTGGTCTTGGCCATCATGCTGCAGCGCAGTTTTAGTGCGTTGGAAGTCTTCTTAATGCCTAGGCCATCTTTATGTAGAGCAGGGATTCTTGGGATAGTTTGGCACAATTAGTGCATTTTTTCACTTACAGGAGTCCTCACTTTTGCTGCCAGTAGGGATGTGTACTGTACATCACTAATTAAGGCAATTGTACGGGCCGTATAATGAACTCATTTCATTATCAGGTCAGAAAAGGTTTCTTTGCAGTGAGAACATGGGAAACTGTGGAACCATCTCCCAGCAGATGCGGCCATGGCAAGTTCATTAAAAAGCTCGAAGCAGGGGTCCAGACAAGTTTTTTTGAAATTCAAAACTATTAAAAAGTCCCTGCATTAACACATTTTGTTCATGTTGATCCAGGGATCCTTTGCGATTGCAGTTTGGAGACAGGGTTAATGACATGGCTTACTTGTTGGACTAGATAAACGTGTGTCTTTACCCAACCTCCACTGCTACAAAAGGAATAATAAAAATTCATATAACTGGCTGCCCTAGCCAGAAAATAATTAATTTCCATAATTAAAAAAAAAAAACGCATAAAAAAGCACCCAAAAAAATCCTGCTGCTATATAGTTTATTTTTTTTTTATTATTTTGATTAAGAAACATTGTATTATTATTGATTATGGGGCATATTTATAAAGGTCCGTTATCATCACTGATTTAGTTGCTCAGTTCTCTACTGCAAAACTAAATCAACCCAGGTGCTAGATCAAGGGAAAGACCATAACGGCCTCTACTAGGGGTCCTGCAAACAGGAAGTCAGTTTTTCGGTTGCATTTATTTATACACAGACACAATGCTGGGCAGATTAAGGTCATTGGGATGAAAAAATACTGCTCTTTTTTTCTGAAAATCATATGTATTTGCACTGAACTTCCCCTTTAATAGGGTTATGTGCAGCCATAGTGTTGGATTTCAAAATGAGGCTTTTCCATACCGGATTTGAATTGGCCACAAACATCATCTATATTGCTGACTAGAAAGAAGAGAAAACTTTAAACATTTACTGAAATCTATAATAATGACAATTGCCAAACTGCACACTTGGCTCTGCAAAACAATAGAAAGATTGAAAACAAAACGTAAGCTTAGTTTAATTCTATTGGGTTTTAATATGACTATAGTAGATCAGTAGATATCTATACACTGCCCATACTTTACTCTGTGTGTGGTTTGGCCACACACCCAGGTTCTTTCAGTGACCCTATAACAACCAGAGATTTCGTTTTGCAGCAACGTTCATTTTAGCAGTTAGAAGTTTTAGTTTTGCTGAAAAAAATTAAAAACAAGGGCCTTCATTTTCCATTTGCAATACAGCTGTATTTCAGCTTCATCATTGATATGCAAAGCTATCACCAGAAACTCATATGTCCACTAGGGGTATAAAATGAAACATATTAGTTGTTTTTATGTATACTGAAAAAATGACTTTGCGTCATCTTAGTCTATAAATTAATATGTGTAAGGTGTGTGTGTTGCTGCATGCCTTTAATAAAGTACTTTTTTTGCTCAGGCTCTGACCACTGACCTGACTATTTTCCCCCATACCAACTGTCAATACTGCATACAGTTTACAGCACACCAACTGTCAAACCATTCCAGCTACATCAAAACTGCTTACAGAAATGCTAAAACGTAAGATGTTTCAGATTGGACATCTAATGAAATAGGGGGCAGATCAACAAAAAATAATATAGTTATAGTTTGGATGAATAATAGTTTCCACTAATTGGCAATTTAAAAAAAACAAATTTGCCAGAGTACATTCCCTTTAAGGCCCCCATGAATGGCATGGACCATTAATATTAAAACCCCCTCTAACTGTCAGGACTGTTCTATTCATTTAACTGCTATAATATAAGACATGTATGTTATGATATAAATCTTTATATATATTTAAAAGCCTTTTATTGACAAACACATCAACTTGCAAACAAGTCAATATTTACAGTGACAATTTTTCTTCAATACTTCTGCAATTCCCTCTGCCGAGTTATTGCGTGTGCTTTGCATTGCCAGCACAAGACACTGATAGTGTATGTGCAAGGCCCCACAATGCCTGCTGCCTTGCAATTCGGTCTGTTTTTGATTACCATCTTTTGCTGGGTAGTGGGGCTTAGCCCTTACTGCATTGATAGTAGAGAGACAATTTATCTCTTAAAGGGTCCTCCCCCAAATCCCAATTTTCCTATAATGTAGGGGACCCCCCTGTCCCTAAACTCCAGCTTTAAATGTTTAAAATCGGCCTAGAAATAGACTTTCCCACCTTTGTTTCCTCTACCTCTGCCTCTTCTGCTACTTCTGGAAAAGGAAGAGCAGAAGTGGCCAGACTGGCCGTTCACAGATGCAGTTGGTTTCAGTAAGATCATCACTGCAGTGCCGGAGGTGGGGGGAAGGGATGGAGGGAGGCAGAGTCTTCAAGGAGGACAAGTAAGAGACAGACACCGGATGACACACAGAGAGGCTCCTCACTTTTCTGGACTTTCATTAGGAACTACAGGACAACCATAAGGAGCAGAGGAGAAAGGTAAGGAATTTTTAACACTAGACAGTGGGGCCAACAGTGGGCTTAATTTTAGTTTGGGTGGTGGACATGCCCTTTAAATCTGGGCAGTCATTCAAGAAAAAGCAGAGAGGTAAAATGTAACAATTTGTAAAGGCTGAACCTGCCTAGAGATCAAAAAATAAACAAAATTAACTAATATTCCAACTGGTTACACTGCCCCTCCCCCCCCCCCACCCAATAAGAGAGAAGGAAAATAATGATTGGGCCTGCCTTGTACCTGACTGTTTCAGAACTTTATGGTTGGGACTTATATATTGCATTGGGACATGGTTAATGATTAATTGATTTTAATACAATCACAAATAGTTGTAGATTATTTAATTTAGTCTGAACCATATTCATATAAATCTACTTATAAATAGTACTCCTATGTATTGCTTGTGAAGGTTCTCATTCATCCAGGTCATGGTATATCTGTTGTATTCAATTAGATCAACTGGACTTCGTCAAGCGACATAATATACGCGGTGCAGTGCAGTGAAGAATGCTCTGATTTGTATGTGGGGGAGACCAAATAGCAACTGCATCAACGTATGGCCCAGCACAGAAGAGCCAATTCCTCGGGTCAGGAATCAGCCGTGTACCTGCATCTTAAGGATAAAGGACATACCTTTGAAGATTGTAATATTAACATATTAATGTGACTGGTTCAAGAGAGGTGTTAAGGAGGCCATTTATGTGAAAATAAAGAAACCAAGCCTAAATAGAGGTGGAGGGGGGTTCGACACCAACTTTCTGCCATGTACAATGCTGTTTTGACACCTTACTCTGGGCGTTCCTATAACACCTCTTAGCCACTATGCAATCACACCCTTAACACTTGGCTGTGATATGCTAATTAGGATTTTCCAGGGTACTTAATTGCCACAGATTCTTGTACAAGTCATTCTGAATTGAAAAAGCCAGTCGGATGACTAGTGAAACGTCTTCAAGAACTAAACTTCAAGTCTAGTTAATCTAATTGAATACAACAGATACTCCTATGTATTCTATTATTATTCCATGGATGCAGAGTTCACATATAGTATAATGTCACAGTGAACAGGCAGGGAGAGTGATCCTAGTCCTGGTCATGTAAATTGGGGGATTGTTACTTGCACTTACTCCAGCAGAGTAATGCAGAAGGGTACTTGTCACAAATATTGCACTGTGTGCCATTTAACTAACCTTAGGACACGCCTGGCCTTCAGACCTGTGGTCCCAATCTCATAAAAACTATATAAAACCCTAGGGCACTTACAGGGCAATGCACCGCTTGCTGCTACACTAAATACTGGTCTTATATGCTGACTTGATGGGGTTTGCAGTGGCTGCATTGGTTTTTTAAAAGACTCCTATGCAGCTGACACAAGTAATGTAATATACTTGTAACCAAAGTATATAAGCAATCCAGCAAATGGATTACCTTATGCTGGTCCTACCAAAATTTTACAACTGTTAGCAATGCAGTTGGAACTGCTATTACCATATTTCACTGTAATTGCCCCCTCACACCATTAGACTGAGAAAGAAACTAAAGGGCAGTGACCAGTGGCAGGCAGGCAGTCCCACTGAGCAGCCTGAAAAGCCTATTAATACAACACACACCCCTCCTAGGTTTATTATTTATATAATTACTGCTTTATGTAAACATTAAAAAATTAATAGGTTTAACCCACACAGAATAATTAAAATGACTTTTAAAATACACTGTGTAGCATCAACCAGCAATTTATTTGATATTTCCAGTGGAATCTCGGTATCAGGAAGTCAGAAATAATGTTTTTAACCCTGGTTTACATCAAATGCGCATTCCAGTGTTATGTATTGTAGTATTTCTGCATCAGGGTATCTTTGCTTCTTTCAAGTCTACAGTGAATCCTAAAAACAAAGTCAGAAAATACAAACACAAGATGAAATATACGCTGCATATCCCACAAATCTTTTGTTTTGTTTGTAGCAGCTTAATAACTGCTAGTTTTCGACAAGTTTACAAAGGAAACAACTCTAAGAGACCCACTAAAACTACATTGCTTGTCTTAGATCTTTCCTATGGCTGTATATCCCTGTGCTGTACAGTTAATATTTATTCAAAGCATAGCCTAGAAACTAAGCATACCTCATACACCAGGCATTAAATAAAGGTCATTAGAACTGTTACACTTTAAGGGAGAATGGCCTATCATCCTGCCATTGAATAAACATGCATAATTCTGCAGTGAATTCCTTGTTAAATGTAGATATAAATGCTCCAGAATTTTATGCAGAAGACTAACCAATTCTAGGTTCAGGGCAAGAGAGCAATGCAGCACTTTCAAATTGCCTGTGAGTGACCATCAATGGTAGCCCCCTAGGTGCTTTGCATAAATATTTTTTTAAAGGGTTTTCTTTAAGGATAAGTGCATTGTAAAATCAAGTTGTGTTCAGTTAGAAGCTGCAGCTTTACATTTTTTTCCCTATGCCCCTCCAGAGCTTACCTTTGCAGGTAGGCTCTGGAGGGGCATAGGAAAAATATGGCAACAGTATTTTTAAAGTTGCAGCTTCCAACTGAACATAACTTGATTTTACAGTGCACTTATCCTTTAGGTACCACTTTCAATGTTCTATTTTGTAAAGTAGAAAAGGGTCTACATTTTCATCCAAGATCCCGCAAACACCTGGACTTTTTAGATGATTGTCCCCAAAGTGTTTCAAAGACCTTAACTACATATCCCACTCCAATCTAAATTACATTTACCAGTATTAACCAGTATCCAACCTTGTAATAAGATGCAGAGCACTCACAGGACTTGTGAAAAAATGTTCAAACTTTTATTTCATGTGCAACGAACCAAATAGCGACGTTTCGGTCTTTGTCTTAGATCTTTCTCAAGCTAGTATTAACCAGTAGATAGAATGTGTCAGGGTGTCTACATTTTCTTTGTAAGCTCCCATGTCCTGTGCTACCATTTGTAAGTGGTTTATTATTTTACACTATTACAATACACTAATTGGTGATGTTTTAGAAAGTACTGTACATTGATGTGTGATCAATTCTCTAGAGTGCTTGATATTAAGTTTTTAGTTACAAATATAACTAATTCTTAGCATCGCAAGCTATGTTTGTCCTGATGTTCCAGCATTCCATCCCACCAAGGTAAAAGCTTTTTGAATCCATGGAAATAAGCTTTTGTCTTTGCAAGTTGCACTCATACTGCACTTTTATGCCAATGTATCAATGCTAATCCCTTATATTATATAAATTTATATTTTTACGGAGATTGCATTGAGTTTTTAGGAGCAAATAACTAGGTGGGGGTATATAGTATTATTACACATAGGAAAGTCCATACGTATGTGTGTAAATAGCACTATTTAATTAAAATCACCATAAGAAATAACACCATACAAAGTATAGTACTACTACCTACTACTGAATTACAAAACAATTTATATACAATTAATAAACTAAACTTACTTTACTGGACACTTTACTGGACATCCAAGTTTGAATAGAAAACTCAAAATGATAGGTTAAGACACACCTCCAGGATTTCTACAGGTTCTTCATGTAGACACTAAAAGGAAGTGGAATTTTACTAAAATCCAATGAGAGTTTCTGATCTTCCACTGTTAGCAAATCAAAAAAATCTCTTAGGCACTGTCCATGAAAAGACAGGAAGTGTAAGGAAGCTCCAGTATTACACCCAGTTATGTGCTGTTTGTAAAACGTGTCTTAGCCAATAAGAAAATTCTTCAGACTCTCACATTTACTCACCCTCCCCTCTCCATAGAAAGTAATGAGACAATCCAGTTTCTGTTTGCTAGACAGGAAGTGTCTGTTTATGATTAAAAGACTTTGCATGTCTCTGAAACTACCCAGCATTCTTAGAGAAATGGGCAGTTTTTACCTCAATATTAATATATTAAACATGAGGCTGTCAGTTACCTTCAGTTATAAGAAGACTCTACTTCATTTTATACCCTGTGGGGGGCTTTTAGCTCCTTTATCCAAACCTCTCCATAACTTGTCAAGCTAATCAGAATCCTGTGTTTCCTAACTCCATAGTGACTGTAAATCTGGAACTTGCTGTGGTAATTACCAATAAGTATGAACCTAGCATGTTATTCTGGATCCTGTATAGGGTCTCAGGATGTCCAATGGAGCTGTTCAGATTGAATTGCACATTGTGGCAGGATTGCCTGGATCTGTGTTCAGATCTGCAGGTTAATACCATTTTGTCTGGATACATATAATACATGTGTCCCAACTGAGCATCTGCTTTGTGTGAGAGCCCTGCCAGGACAGATAACTGTTGATCACAGTAACAGTGGCTGCAGCCAGCAGCGCATGTGACAGACTGATCATGTGGTCCCATAGGGAACTGCATGATTGGCCGTGATTTACTAACTGACCCATTTGTCTGATACGGACAACCAAACTCGGTTGCGGCTGGCCGCCCCACACCATCACATATTTCCAGCCGACTAATCCATTCGTTGGTTCATTACTGGTGTTTACCCAGCCTTAAGGTTCGTACACACATGCGATCGCGGGTGCCAAACCGTGACGCACGATGTGTACGAATGGCCGATAATCGTGCCATGTATGGGCACTTTATCGGCTAAAATGGCCGTTCTGTCGATACACGGCATGAATATAATCCGAAATGGCTGTTCGCACATGTCATGCGTCGGCACCGGCGATCGCATGTGTGCACAAACCTTTAGACTTTATAGATTATAACTGCCAGGTAGGTGGTATTTGGAAATGAGTGCAAATGGTAAAGTTTATGACTCTAACAGGGAGATTCACCCAGAGGCACAAGCTCTCTGGGCAAATCTCCAGTACGAGATTTACCAGAGGCTGTGCGATTTTGGGTGAATCTCACCCGCACATAAGTATTTATCACCAATTATTAGTTGGTTTAATACTTACATGTAACAAGTCATGCAACCTCTGGTAAATTACTTTGAAACGGCCACACAAGTGCCTCTTCTGTTACTTGCGCTGCTGCCGCAAAGCGGGCATTAACATTGCGCCAACCAATCGACCCATAAAATGCTTCCCTAATCCAATAGTCTAATAGCTATGGATGTAAGGGAAGGGCAGATAAATCACTTGCATGTTCAAAACCTTGGGTAGGAAGCACTAAAGCATGACCGTGGGCTTTTAATGTCTGTAAGTCAGGAAAATGTCTTTATTTCAGGATGTAGAAAACTAACAGGGTTATTCAATAAAAGTTCTTATCGTTAAAATGGTGCTAATTTTTCCCCAACCAATCAGATGTTAGCTTTCAACTGTTAGATAAGATCTGATTGGTTGGGGCAAAATTAGCACCATTTTAAACAATAAAAACTTTTATTGAATCCCCCTGTAGGTTTTCCAGAATTCTGTGCAGTTAGGGAATGCTGGGAGTTGTAGTTTTAAACATGTGAAAAGTTCATTAAGAAGACACTTACTGCAAAACAGAGAATGCTGGGATTTGTAGTTTTCAAACATGTGAAAGGTCACAAGCTTAGGCTGTATTAGATCTAGACAGATGCCTTAGCTACAGGATATTAAGAAAAAACTTACTGCAAACAGAGAATGCTGGGAATTGTGGTTTTTAAACTCGTAAAAGGTCACAAGTTAAACACGCCTGCTCTATACCATTAGGGTGTATTATATTTAGACACATGCCTTTGCCACAGGCAATAAATAAGATACATTGCATGTCCCCACCCATTTATTTAAGTGAGAAATATGTGTTTATATGTTACATTATTAGGGCAATGCTATTATAATAACCTGATTCTATGAGGTACCTTCTGTTATAAGAAGGCTCTATTTCATTTTATACTCTGTGGGGAGCTTTTAGCTCCTCTATCCACACCTCTCCCTAACATGTATATTCAATCAGTATCCTTTGCTCCCAAGTCCTAACCCCATAGGTTAAACTTGTTGTGGTAAATACTAATAAATATGAACCTTGCATGTTAATCAGGATACTGTATAGGATTTAAGGTGGCTATATATATATCCGATTTTACTTATCCAACCAAGCACTCATGCAATATTAGTTTGATCTTTCCAGAACCACCTTTCCCATTCTTCTATACCACAGACAGGCGGTTCTTGCAGGATCGGTCTAACGTCGCGGGAGCACTCGGTCGGGAAAGTAAAATTGGACATATGTATGGGCTGCTTTTGATTGCCCAAAGGTGCTGTTCAGATTGCCTGGGTCAGTTCTCAGACCTGCAGGTTTATTCCACATAGACCCTCTATATTCTAGCTGGCAGGTAGTATAGGTAAGGGAGGATATAAGTGTGTGTTTGTTCATTTAATATGATGCGATTATTTGTTTTTTTTTTAGCACCTTCAGACCAGTGGCGTACCAGATTAGATAGATAGATAGATAGCAGTTAGATAGATATATAGATAACAGTTAGATAGATAGATAGCAGTTAGATAGATAGATAGATAGATAGCAGTTAGGTAGATAGATAGATAGCAGTTAGATAGATAGATAGATAGCAGTTAGATAGATAGATAGCAGTTAGCTAGATAGATAGATAGCAGTTAGCTAGATAGATAGATAGAAGTTAGATAGATAGATAGCAGTTAGATAGATAGCAGTGCTATCTATCTATCTATCTATCTATCTATCTATCTATCTATCTATCTATCTATCCATCTATCTATCTATCTAACTGCTATCTATCTATCTAACTGCTATCTATCTATCTATCTATCTAACTGCTATCTATCTATCTAACTGCTATCTATCTATCTATCTAACTGCTATCGATTTCATCTATCTATCTAATCTATCTATCTATCTATCTATCAACTGCTATCTATCTATCTAAACTGCTATCTATCTATCTAATAATGCTATCTATCTATCTATCTAACTGCTATCTATCTATCCTATCTATCTAACGCTATCTATCTATGCTATCTAGCTATCGATCTATCTATCTAACTATCTATCTATCTAACTCATCTATCTATCAACTGCTATCATAATCTACTACTACTATCTATCTAAATGCTATCTATCTATCTATCTATCATCTATCTAACTGCTATCTATCTATCTATCTATCTGTATCTATCTAACTGCTATCTATCTATGCTAACTGCTATCTATCTATCTAACTAAACTGCTATCATCTATCTATCTATTTATCTATCTATCTATCTAACTGCTATCATAGCAGTTAGATAGATAGATAGATAGATAGCAGATAGATAGATAGATAGATGATAGATAGATAGATAGATAGCAGTTAGATAGATAGATAGATAGATAGCAGTTATCTAGATAGATAGATAGAAGATAGATAGTAGATAGATAGATAGCAGTTAGATAGATAGATAGATAGATAGATGGATAGATAGATAGATAGATAGCACTGCTATCTATCTATCTATCTAACTGCTATCTATCTAACTGCTATCTATCTATCTATCTATCTATCTATCTATCTATCTAACTGCTATCTATCTAATCTATCTATCTATCTATCTATCTATCTATCTATCTAACTGCTATCTATCTATCTAACTGCTATCTATCTATCTATCTAACTGCTATCTATCTATCATCTAACTGCTATCTATCTATCATCTACTATCTATATCTATATCATCTATCTAACTGCTACTATCTATCTATCTATCTAACAGCTATCTATCTATCTAACTCTACGATCTATCTATCTATCTAACTAATCATCTAACTGCTATCTATCTATCTATCTAACTGCTATCTATCTATCTATCTAACTGCTATCTATCTATCTAACTAACTGCTATCTATCTATCTATCTATCTATCTAACTGCTATATATCTATCTATCTATCTATCTATTTATCTATCTATCTAACTGCTATCATAGCAGTTAGATAGATAGATAGATAGATAGATAGATAGATAGCAGATAGATAGATAGATAGATAGATAGCACTGCTACCTATCTATCTATCATCTATCTATCTATCTATCTATCTATCTATCTAACTAATGCTATCTATCTATCTAACTGCTATCATAGCAGTTAGATAGATAGATAGATAGATAGATAGATAGCAGTTAGATAGATAGATAGATAGATAGCAGTTAGAGAGATAGATAGATAGCATTTAGAGAGATAGATAGATAGATAGATAGATAGATAGCAGTTAGATAGATAGATAGATAGCAGTTAGATAGATAGATAGATAGCAGATAGATAGCAGTTAGAGAGATAGATAGATAGATAGATGATAGATAGCAGTTAGATAGATAGATAGATATCAGTTGATTGATAGATAGATAGATAGATAGCAGTGATAGATAGATAGCAGTTAGGTAGATAGATAGTTAGATAGATAGATAGATAGCAGTTAGATAGATAGATAGATAGATAGCAGTTAGATAGATAGATATATAGCAGTAGATAGATAGATAGATAGCAGATAGATAGATAGATAGATAGATAGATAGATAGATAGATAGATAGATAGATAGCAGTTAGATAGATAGATAGATAGATAGATAGATAGATAGATAGAGACAGAGAGATAGACAAGAAGCAGATAGACATAGTTAAATAGATAAACAAGAGGCAGATAGACAGATATACAGAGAGAGAGGGACAGATAGAGATAGATATACAGAGAGAGAGAGAGGGAGAGAAG